>PVKA01021716.1:0-38229 GCA_004027165.1 Ctenomys sociabilis
TCCTGTAGCTACCAGCCCCTGTGGCCCTGGGGTCCTGCAGGGTGAGGGCCAGCAGGCCCCTCCTCCTGTAGCTACCAGCCCCTGTGGCCCTGGGGTCCTGCAGGGTGAGGGCCAGCAGGCCCTTCCTCCTGTAGCTACCAGCCCCTGTGGCCCTGGGGTCCTGCAGGGTGAGGACCAGCAGGCCCTTCCTCCTGTAGCTACCAGCCCCTGTGGCCCTGGAGTCCTGCAGGGTGAGGGCCAGCAGGCCCCTCCTCCTGTAGCTACCAGCCCCTGTGGCCCTGGGGTCCTGCAGGGTGAGGACCAGCAGGCCCCTTCATCCTGGGGTCTGAGCTGGAGGTAAAGCCAGGCGGAGTGTAGCCACATCATCTGCTCACACAGTGGAGTTGGTGGTCCTGCCCACACCCTCCGCCTCTTGCTGCCCCTTGGCAGTGTACGTGGATCCTGGCCTGTTCCTGTGCTCCCAGGTTCCATTTTCTAGTCCCTTACCTCGTCTTCTTTCTCAGCTCCCCTCCCTCCCTCTTCCTCACCACATTCCCACATCCCCTGAACCAAGGGCTTCAGGGACCCTGTGGTCAGCGGTTAGTGGTTCTTAATGGCTCTGTGGCCAGGGACTGTGACCTAGATTCAGAGACCATGAACCTGAGGGTGGCGTGTGTGAGAGTCTTTGACTTCACAGAGAGAGGGCTGGTCTGCTCTCCCCTTCATGATTCTCTGTGTGTGGGAGAACACGGAGTGCCCAGCCAGACCACAGGAACCACACGTGGGTGGCTGGGGAGCAGGACCTGTTCTGAAAGACCGTAGCCCAGGCCTGGGAGGACCACGGTGCCCTGGCCTCTCTTGTCCCATTTCCCACCTACCCTGAGTGGAAAAGAGGAAGCAGAACGTGACTACCATCCAAGCAGGTTTGCTGCTAATCCTGAGAAAGAACCTTGTGTGAGCAGAGCAGGTGCCTCTTACAGGGAAGACCTTCTTAGTAGCATTTTTAGGTAGGCTTTGAGGGACATGTCAGAGAAATGGTGGGCTGGTGTGTCCGCTCTGTGCTCTGTGACATCCTGACGTCCTGGGGGGACTGCCTGTGGCCTGTTGATGTGTCCTCTGCGCCCTAAGTAAAATGAAACCTACATTTCTCTGAGATGGTGGGTGGGCTCATTAGAACTGGTGCTGTCCCTGTTTAGGTTCTCTTGGTCCTCACAGCTAGAGCCCACTTCCTGTCCCACAGCTACAGACCACTTCCTGTCTCCACAGCTACACCCTACATCCTGTCCCACAGCTACAGCCCACTTCCTGTCCCACAGCTAGAGCCCACTTCCTGTCCCACAGCTACAGACCACTTCCTGTCTCCACAGCTACACCCTACTTCCTGTCCCACAGCTACAGCCCACTTCCTCTCCCTACAGCTACAGCTATTTTCTGTCCCTCTAGTTCAAAGCCCACCTCTTGTCCCCCTGAGCACACCCATTTCCTGTTCCCACAGCTTACAGCCCACAGGCCTCACTGTGCATGTCATAGTCCACTGCAGGGAATGCTGGGCACCCAGGACCCACAGCCCTGCTTCAGTTCAGGGCCCAGCTTACAACCCACTGGAGTCACGGGTTGCATGGTCAGGTGGAGACAGCAGGACTAGAGCATAGTTGGCAAGTGTGAAATGTGCTGGAGGGGCTCAGGTGCTGCAGCATGCAGCAGACAGTGGCAATCGAGGGTGTCAGAAGGCAGGGTTTCCTGGGCGTCTGGAACCTGCATGGGGCTCTGGGCTTGGTAAATTAACTGGAGAAGTTCCTCTCTGTACTTGGGTGACACAGGTGGGGTAAAAGCAGCTCTTCACCCTAGCAGGAGCCTGACCTTGACCTGCGCGTGGCCCTCCCATGTGGCCTGCTGGAGCTGTCCAGGGTGCTGATCCTGCAGGGCTTCCAGAACCTGACTGGGCTTCTGTGCCCAGAGAGCAGACCACGGCTTGCAGGCAGAAACCCAGCAGTGGCAGCGTGGACACCCTGGGGCAGGAAGTTCTGCCCTCAAGGTGCTGTTGAGTGGAGAGGGGCTGGTGTATTGGTGCTGGTGATGTTTAGAGATCTGACCCCCACGGACACCAGGATGTGCTCAGGGCTGCAGGCAGCATGTGGACTACCACAGAGACCACAAGAGACAGCCCATACACTCTGCCCAGGTTCCTCAGCCCTGAAGAAACCCTCTCATCTGTGTGGGCCACCATCCTTGGCCACTGACCAGGTGGGAAGGAGCCACTGAGCAGATGGACAGCATGCTCTGGAGAGATGTTTTCAGAGGAGTTGGAGGAGTCTTGTCATCCTGGGGATGCTGGGTGACAACGTCTTGTGGCACAGATGAACCTTAAGTTCCCCCACATTCCTGTCCAGGAGTCAGACCCATGGTATCCTGCTGGTTCTGAAACCCTGGTCACTCAGCAGGTGTCAGCCTGGAAGACAGGGGAGGGTGAGGAGACGCGGACACCTCTCTAGGCCACATCACCTAACGCAGGACGGCTCAGGTGCACCCAGGTGCGCTTGCACTTGCCACCTGCCTCTCCAGGAAGTTGGGAGGCAGGACGCAGGGACGGCCCTGGTGCTGACAGTGTCGTGGCGCATGAGTCCTGCCTTCAGTCTCTCCTGCCCTCAGCTGACCAGAGAGCCACTATGCTGGGCTGAGCTCTTTTCCCAGGAGAATGAGTCATCTTCCCAGAGTCGGGGCCCAGCCTAGCTGGCCTGGCTGCAGCCTGGGCAGACTTTCCTTCTGAGCAGAGGTTGGTGCAGCTGCTACTTTGCAACCATAAATGATGACATTTTTTTCCTCTACAACAAAGTAGAATATTGCGTAGATGCAAGGTTCAGACAACCTAACTCTAGTGACAGCACGCAGCCCTGAGACATGCGGTGGCCTGTGTCTAGATGCCTCCTCAACACATGAGCTCACAACTGGAGATTTTCAGAGGGGCTGGGGCTGGGCGCTGAGCTTGGATTAGACATCTGTGATCAGTAGATTAGCTCACTGATCATTTTAGCGTAGCTCTGGGTGTGGATAAGGGGAAGCCCACGTGGCACAGTGGCACAGCCCCAAAGGCTTGCAGCTGGATGAGATAAAAGGCAAAGCGAGGCTGCTACTTGCCGCCCCCTGCTTGTCCTGCCGAGGACTGTTTCTGCTTGCGATGCCCCTCTGCCACACCACCCTGCCACGGAGCCAGCTGACTGTGGACTGAAACCTCTACAAATGAACCTTTGTTCCTCTACATAGTGAGCTCCAGATATTTTGTCTTTTTAAAAATTCATTTGGTATAGAGTCTTCTATACAGCTCGGACTCACAGTGACCCTGTTGTCTCAGCCTCCCCAGTGCTGGGGTTACAGGTGTGCACCGCCACATCCAGTTTCAGTGGCGGGCCTGGTGCACCTGGGATTCTGAGGCCAGCATGGCATGCAGTACTGGGGGTTGAGCCTGGGCCCCTGCGCTTGCCTGGCAGGTGCTTAGACAGCTGAACCATCTCCAGCCCTGAGATTTTGTCTTGGGAATGAGAAAAGCAACTAAGATGTGACATGTGTCAGTTCTTGGGGAAGAAAATTTAAAATTAAAGGACAACCTCACTCTGTATTCCACAAATACTTTCAGATGGATTTAAGAACTAGGCACAAAACAAGCCTGTAAAAACCTCTGGAAACAGAAGACAGCCCAAAGTGAAGATACACAAACAAGACAAAAACTCAGGCTGGAAGGGAGACAATATAGCTGGGCTCCGTCAGCCATGGCAGTGCTGACAGAGGAGACCCATGGTAGGGCAGACACTGACAGCGCGGGTGACGAGGGACTCCCAGTGCAAACACCTCTTAATCAGGGAAAATCACAAGGAGCTCAAGAGTAACAGGCAAGGATGGAAACATGCGACTCGGGGGCAGAGGTTAGGCTGGGTAAAGCTGGGTGGACGTGCTGGGGAGCTGAGGGTGGCGTGGCTGAGGTGCTCCCCACAGTGCAGAGCCCGGATGCACAGCATGAGATGTGGGACGGAAGCAGCGGTGAGGGCCACAGATGTCCTGCCCTAGGCCACCTCTGCATCCCATACGCGCACCTCGGGGCCAGTCTAGGGAAGCAACACCTGTAGCAGGTGGTGAGCAGAGCTGCCCTGCAGTCTGTGACCCTGAGCCGTGCGAGTGGCAGGGCCTGGCGTGCCCTGCAAGGGGAGTAGGGCAGGGCCCCAGCAGCAGAAGAGCTTGCCTGAGCAGACCCCAGACTCACCTGCCTGGCCCTCGCCTGTCAGAACTCTGGGGGTCTGGGCACTTGGCTGCAGGGCCGGGCTGCAGTTCCCAGCCCCCTCTGGGCCCCTCATGGTCAAGGACCCAGGCCAGCCTGGGCACTGTGATCGGAGGCCTGAGAGCCACCCCATGGCTGAGCCCGGGACAGTGAGTTCTCTTCTGTCCCCATCCCCACCAGGACTGTTGCTGCTGTCCCACCAGGACCAAGAGGTAAAGTGGGGCTTGGCTCTGGAGTCCGGCCCAGCGGCCTTCAGAGCCCTAGTGATAAGACCCCTTCTCCCGCCCTGGTCTCCCTTCACAAGGCAGATACTCTGACCCCCTTTGCCCCCTCAGCAGCAGCCCTCCACAGGGGAGCCATCAACCTGGTGGAGAGGGGTCACAGGGGTCCCTGGTCCCACACAGAACCACCTTGCCCAGGGTTCTGGGGAGGGCAGGGAAGGTTATGGGGCCCGTCTCCCTGCAGGACCCTCGACCCACGGCATCGGCATTGTGCCCACTGAGGGAGGCTCTTGCCTGGCCCTGCTGTAGGAAGGTTCTGAGTGGGGTTTGCTGCTGCCGCCCCTGGGAGGGTCAGGGTTAGGGAATGTGGTGTGACAAAGGGGCAGTGTCACGGGTCTCTGTGTCCCATGCCTGGTGAGCACCAGGGAAGGGCGACCCTTCCTTGCCCAGCGTTCTGATGCTCCTTGTCTGCACGGCCTGCTTGGGTGCGTCCTTCTTCCTGTCACGCTGTCCTCCAACTGTGCTGACTCAGTTTCTTTCATGTTGCCTGTGCCAACCCACATCAGAGCACCACAGGGGGCCCAGCCACGCCAGCCGGAAGATGCCTCAGGCGTCAGTGTTACTCTCAGCTAAAGACATCAGAGCCCCGGAAGCCCTCACTGCTTCAACGCAGCGTCCAGGGACAGCTCAGCCGGCCTGGCTTCCTGCCGGGAGGCACCAGCAGCTCCTCTCCAGGAGCAGACCGGTCAGCACCAGCCAGATAGATGCTGTTGCAGACCACGCCGCCGGCCCTGTGATCTCCTTCAGGCAGTGCCATCTTGGTCCCCGCAGTGCCCTCACCACCCCTCTCCTGTGAAGACGGCCTGAGCGCTCAGTGCTCCCCACCCCGTGCACATCTACTCCTCCTGTGAGGCGCAGCCTACAGAGATAAACAGTGTTAATCATGTGCCTTTTCTCTGCAGCTGCCTTTTGTCAGCAGGACTTGGAGGTCCCGGGTCCGGGCTGAGCAGGTGGAGGACGAGGCACCGTCTCCCCGCAGCATCTGGAATTAGTTTTCTCACCTGCATCTCCACACGCAGCCAGCAACTGGTTGAGATTCCTGGGTGAACTTAGTTCAGGGCAGGGGTTGTGATCGCAGAGCCCAGACTGAGAGGAAGACAAACGTGCTCTGCAGCTTCCTCTCACCCCACTGACCCCCACTGACCCGGGCCAAGACGCCCTGCTCCCCATGACTGATCTGCAGTGGTCAGGGTCAGGGCGGGGCTGGGTCCTGTGGGTCCTGAGGGGCCGCGGCGATTGGGGAGGAGCCAGCTTCATGTCACGACCTTCTCCTGCCACGCGGGCGTGGGGTCCCAGCCGCTCTCCAGGTCCTGCACTGGCCCGGTGCTCCATCCCCGGCTGCTCCGGCTCCCACAGGCTCAGCTGGGCTGTTCCTGAGCTGTGTCTCCTGCTGCGAAGCTGCACTGAGCCATCAGGGAACCTCCAGGGCATGGAGAGAGCTGTCTGTGTGTGATGGGGTTCCTGGGGGAGGCTGCAGCGAGGGCCCAACATGTGCATGCTAGAACCCTGCCTGGGCACCTCAGACCCCTTCTCCCCATCCTGTTGGGTCCCTGGGCCAGGGCTGCAGCTCTGGGTCAGAGTCCTGTCCAGCTGAGACCCTTGGGGGTTGCCCTTTCAAGCCACCTGCTCCCAGGGTCCTTGCTGTCTGGGGAGGAGAGGAGCTGGGGCCAGGACCGAGGACCAGGCAGAGCACAGGGCTGGTCAGGTGGCCACATGGGTTGTGCTCAGGCTCTTGCGGGGAGGACCCTGCTTTCTGTGGCTCACTCCCATCCCCACACCAGCCTGGGAGTCTAGAGAAGGTGCCAGAGGAGGTGTGAGGTGTGTAGGGGAGTTGAAGTTTCTGCCTTACTTGTTCTGCACAAAATGAATGTGATTCTGACTCACAAATTTATAGGAAGGGGTTTGCTCAGATTTGCAAGCTTCAGTCTGCTCTGTGCTTCCACGCCAGAGACATGGCCCTGTGGTACATGAATCCCCCCAAGACTGTGGGGTTCCAACCTGTGGAGCCCAGGCCTGGGTGCTGGTCCTGCTGGTCACCAACAGGCAAAGCCAGCATTCCATGAGCAGAGGGGATACAGGAAGTTTGGGGTGGACTCCGGGAAGGTGACCTTCCCAGGAGAATCGGGATGCGCCAGGTCCTGGCCCAAGCTTCCATGCACACTGCCCCTGCCTTTTACAGGACCCAGCAGCTCTGGCCGCCCCACACAGCCCCTCAGCTTCTAGCCCCCACACTGTGTGGTGACTAAATCTGCACAAAGACCTGGACCTCAGCTCAGCGGTGCCTGTGGCCAGGGCCACCTGGGGTTGGCATCCCCATCTGGTCTCCCTGGTCCACTGTAAGTCCTGCCTGGTCCTGGCCTGGCCACGAGGGCCACGGACACCAGGGCTGCACAGTTATGTCACCCAAGCAGCAGCTGCTGGGCTGTGTTCCATCCGAGCACATGTACCCAGGTGCAGCCCCTGGGCCAGGCCTTTGGCAGCTCCCCATGACAAGATACCGCCAGGGGCACAGTAGCAGCGCCAGCAGTGTGGGTAGGCGCAGCTTCGATCAGAGCTGTAGTGCATTGCGTAAATATTTGAAGAGTGCACAGGTGCAGGAGCCCCGAGTGACAGTTCCAATTAGGATCGGGACTCTGCCCTCCGTAAAGGGGACAACCTGGCTGAGTGCTGGGTCCTAGAGCAGCACCTGCAAGGCAGGGAGACCCTCACCCTGCATTGTCCCCTGGGGTCACATCTTGGGGATGACAGAACCTGGGTGGGTAGAGGACCCCGCCCCTGCCAGGCCTGCTTGCTCTGCTCTCTGTCATAACTACCCAGGGGGGTAGCTGTGGCCGTGTAAGTGCAGCCTGGGGTACCCACCCCCATGGGACAGCTGCCCAGGGCACCCAGGTGACTGGGGCTACACTGGAAGAAAGGGTAGAAATGGTACGGCTGGCGCAGCTCTGGAGGTGGGAACCTCAGAAGCGCTGCTGTCCATGCACCTGCACCTGCGGCTAAGTCAGTGGGAAGAGGAGGCCCCAGCTCGGAGGCTTACAGGGTCTGGCAGAGGGTACCCTATCTGCTGGGGTCCGCAGGCCCTGAGCACAGACCCCAGGGAAGCCTGGGCACCAGGCCTGGCCAGGCCTCTGCCAGGTGGCTCCTCTGGTTCTAAATTCATTCTCCAGCCAGAGGGAGGCCTCACCCTTACTGGGACCTGCTGGGCTGGCCCCAGAGAGCATTCGCACAGCTGCCCCCAGGAGACAGTCTCTTCCGCATCTCCCCTGACTGCTGCACTTCACCCAGGCCTCTCCCCAGCGTCACACCTACCTGCTGCCCCTGCAGCCAGGATCACCTGGGGGAGGCCGGGGGACTCTGCGACCCCAGGCCTTGGGCCATCCTCGGTGTCGGCAGTTGGTCTTCTGACTCACAGAGGATGCTTTAGAGGGCTTGGGAACAGCAAGTTACACCTGAGTCCCCGTGGGGAGGCATGGACACTGGGAGCAGGCCTGACTGACCTCATCACTGTGTGTGGGGCCTGGGGTGGCTGGCCAGGCTGGGAGCTAGGCGATGCGCGCTGACTCCTGGGCCTCGGGCTGAGCCCCAGGAACTTGCCAGCTGGTGACTGAGCAGCACCCTTACTGCCTTGTAAGCCTTCAAATGCACATCCAAAACCAAGGGTGAGGATTCTTAGACACGCCTGCCGCAGCATCCCTGTCACCCTGCCACCTAGCCCCAGTGAGCTCCTCTCTCCTAAGCCTTGACAGCCCTGGGCAAGCCCAGCTCAGGGTGCTGCTGACCTTGCAGGCCCAGACTGTGAAGGAGACGGAGGTTAGGGCCGCAGGTCCCAGTCACGCATGGAGTGTGCACACGTGTGCACGTGTGTGCATGCGTGTGCGTGCATGTGCCCTGTGTGGTCATCACCTTCTGACAGCACCAAAACTGAGGCCATGGCTCCCCCCATTTGAAAAGCATTTTCCAACCAGGAAAACGCTATCCCTATGTGGGGCAGGCTGAGGCTCCAGCTCCCACTTGGGCTCCCAACCGGGACAGTGGCCATAGCACCCACTCCTGCGAGGGAGGCGCTGAGCATCTGCATGGGTCAGGACTCCTCCATCGAGGCCTCTGTGCTGAAGCCGTGGTGACTAGCATGTGCGCTAGGTCGGTGGTGGCCTTAGCTTTGGCCTGGACGCCCGTGGGAGGGAGAAGCCCATGGCCTCCCCAGTCTGTTTCCCACTGAGCTCACATTGCTGAGGGCACAGGGGTGGGTGCCATTCTCAGGAGGAGGGAGCCCTGCTTGGGAGGCAAGGTTGGCGTGGGGAAGCCGCCAGCCACAGGCCCCCATGGAGCTATCCCCAGGGACCCACTGGAGCCCCTCGGGTTCCTATCCCCTTGAGAGACACTGCCTGGGAAGAAGAAGCATGGCTACCGGGCCACCTGTGGGGAGCAGGCGATGCAGACACATGTGGGGCCTGGGACAGCAGATGGACAAGCAGCACGTGCCGCTGGGTCACCAGAGCACAGAGGTGACCCCCAACCCAGGGGTCCTGGGTGGCACCGTGTGGTTGGCAGCAGTGTGCAGGGCACGACCCCACCCTTGGGGCCTGTGTGTCAGTGGACATAAGACTCAGAGTGCCCTGGCCCCATGCCAGCACACACCTGCAAGGCCCCACAGTGGAGACGTATCCCGCTTTCCTGCCTGTGGGTTGCTGGGTGCTGCCTGGCCCACAGTCAAGTGTCTGGTTATTGCCGAATGTCTGTTGCCCTGGGCTATGGGGTGGCAGGGCAGGACAGGGAGGCAGCTCTGACTCCTGTCAGCCACCACTTGCACCCCAGAGAGAAGTGGACACAGCAAGGGTCCAGAGATCAGGGCACTGGCTGAGGTGCTGGGAGGAGGAGCACGGGGTCCCTGCAGGAGCCTGACTCATGCCTGTGCCCTGGGCCCTGCCGCCTCCTACAGTGTCTTTCCTGGCTCCTCCCCGACCCAGGCTGAGCCTCGCTTCTGGGGCACTGCAGTTCACACTCTCCTCAGCATCGCACCTCCCTGGCTCCCGGTGGTCCTGCAGACCCCAGGTCCTTGGGTCCTGGCCCCTGGATGCTAACTGACCCTGAGTCACCAGGCAGAGTGTGAATGTGCCCTAGACACAGCTCTTGGTCACTGGGTGGGGCCGGGTGTCTCCTGCCAGAGCCCAGGGGGTTGCTGGCTGTGCCTGTCTGGGCTTCAAGTCCATGGAGAAGAGAGCACCACAGGGTTCTTCACCATCTGACCCTGGTGACAGCTCTAACCCTGCTCATGGTCCCCTGGGGGTGGACCTTGAGCAAGGGCAGCACCCCCTGCAGAGGGTCCTCTCAGCCTGGGCTCTCCGCTGGCTCCAGGAGGGAACCTCAGGCTTTCATGCCCTGGCAGGGCCTTGGGCTCCTGCCAGATCATCGTGGCTGTTTGCCAGCTGGACACAAGAGGCTGCGTCCCTTCCACGGCCTC
The DNA here is from genome assembly GCA_004027165.1 of Ctenomys sociabilis. Lineage (NCBI taxonomy): Eukaryota > Metazoa > Chordata > Mammalia > Rodentia > Ctenomyidae > Ctenomys > Ctenomys sociabilis. The sequence goes on from PVKA01021716.1 coordinate 9,986, forward strand.
AGTGCAGCTTACAATGAAGAAAATGTTTTAAAGTGTCACAGCACCTGCACAACTTCCACAGATGTCTGGGTCCTTGGAGCCTGGACTGAGAGGAGCCCAGATCCCAGCAATGATGTCGCGGACAGTCCCCATCCAGCCTGCCCAGGACCCTGTCCCCACACCACTGTGATTGCTGTGCCCTGGCTAGACCTCTACAGATCAACCCAGCATCCAGGCTTCTGCCTGTGGACAAGAGACCAATGCTCTGTCCCTGAGACAGTGGACAGCCAGCCCAGCACAGGTGCAGAGTGAAGCTGCTTCCTCCCAGGCATTCCCACTCATATCACGTGGGCAGTTGCCAGGCAGAGCTGGGGACACCAGCAGGAGCCAGGGCTGAGCCACTCGGTGTCAGCCTTGCTGTCCATGTGCCCCGCCTCCCTGCCTCAGTCTCCCCTCCATGGCGGAAGCAGGTGACCCTGTGGCCATGGTCCCAGCGTGGGTCCCTTCAACCACTGCAAGTCCTGCTCAAAAGCACTTGGCCCCTGTCTGGCCGGCCTGTGGCTCCCTGGCTCAGGCCCCTGGCTGCTGTCGGGTCTTGGAGCCATCTTGATCCTGGTGACCTTGACCTGTGCCCTGAGAGGCTGACACAGTGCTGGGGGGCTCCGCATCTCGGGGTCCTCACTGCCCTCCTGCCCTGCACCCCTGCTAGCCTCCCCAGCAGACCAGGCCATAGCAAGGCAAGGCCCAGCCCCACCCCAGCAGGGCGGTGCACGTGCTGACCTGTCTTGCAGCTCCTTCTGGTTTCACTTTTCTTCATTTTGTGCTCTCCCATTGGCACAGCTCGGGCATCCGCAGTGATCGCAGCCATCACAGGCACTTCGTGCCCGCGCAGGGTGGACCTTGGTCACCATCCATGCTTTTGGCTTCTTGTGCTGGAGGAACCACGCCTGGTCTACACGTGTGTCTGGTTTATGTCGCGTGGGAGCATGGTCTCAGGGTGCTCCCATCAGGCTAGGAGTGTCGCGAGTGTATCCTTTGGCAGATTAGTTCTCTGCTGTATTAAAATAAATCTTTAACCAGCTGATGGGCATCTGGGTGTCTTGCAACAACTGTCCTGGCACGGGCGGCCGCGTCCCTGGACCATGTCCCCTGTGTCCTTGTTCCGTTGTGTGATCCCTAGGAGACACAGAGGACATGATAGAGGTGACAGAGGCCCAGCAGGGTCGCCTGAGCCCAGCACTTTGGCACTGACCACCGGAGGGAGGCCCTGCCCAGGGCACAGTATGCTCCGTGTCCCTGAGGTCGGGAGGGGGCAAAGCTGCTGGACCTCTGCCAGGGTGGGGACCCTCGCAGGAAACCCCATAGTCTCTGTGAAAAGGCACGTGAACAGAGTGATGTGAAGGGCAGCAGGGAGGGCCTGGACGCTCCTGCAGCACGAGGGCGATCCCGCCCCCGCCCCCGCCCCAGGACTGGTGATGACGTGAGCTCTCCCGTGGGGGACGAGAGCTGAGTCCGCACCGGGACTCTGGCGCCCCTACAGGCTCTGATGGGTCAGTGCCCAGCTTGCGCCCGGACGCAGCGCATCGCCCTGGAGCCTTTCATTAGAAAAGCAGAAAACGGCCACATATTTTATTTCAGAAATAAATATTCATTAAAATCATATAATATGGATTTGTGGCTGCATTTCAGGGTAAATTAAAGAAATAAATAACCTGCAAGTCTTTGAAGGAGTTGTCCTTAGGCAGAAATGTCTCAGGTTTTTTTCTGGGGCCACCTACTGAATTACTTAAATTATTTAAACTTGGATGGCAAGAAATAGTCAACATGGTGTCAGCTCCCACTTGTTTATTTATTTATTTCTCCAGCCCTAATATTTGTGCAAAGCACACGGATTTACCGCTCTGAAGAGAGCTTGCTGACCTGCACACACTAAACATTTTCAGTAAATTTTGGGAGAGTCCACAAGGCCTGAGGACCCAGGGTGTGTTTGGTGCTGAATCCAGGCTCCTGGGGGTCAGAGGTGCCACCACTGGGGCAGAGGCTCTGGGCCGCTGGGGTGGAGCTGCCTTACCCAGGCGGCAGCTCTGAGGGACCGCTCACCTGCTCGCTCACCCTAAGTCCCTTTGCTGCCCACAGGGGTGAGTCTTCGGCTCCACTGAGCGTTGAGCGTGGAGCAGCTCTGCTGGCCTGAGCTGCTCTGTGGGCAGGGCCGTGAGTCTTCTGTGGCCCGGGCTTGGCCCTGAGGCAGCTTCCAGGCGCCCCCAGCCCTAGTGTCCCCGACCGGTTGGTGCCGGGGATCCATCCTGGGCTGTAGGCCTCAGACAGGCTGGTGTTGACCTCCAACCTCCTCCTGACTCCACAGTGGTGGCCTGGGCCGGGCTCTGTGGCCCTGGCCACAACCTTCCCCCAACGGCAGGGCAGCACCTTCCTTTGATGTGGGGGAGCTGGCTCTTCCACCGCCTCGAGTGGCTCCTAGCTCGCCCTGGGGACTTGAGGTGCAGCACCTCACTTCTGGCCAGGAGCAGGGCTCCCTGGACACAAATGGGACCACAGCACATGGGACATGCTGGTGTCCCACGCAAGCCCTGCAAGGGGGCCCAGACCCCACATCCCAGCGGAGGCTCAGGGAGAGGCAGGTGGGTGCCCAGCTGCTGGAGACCGAGTACAGGAGGCCAGGTGCGTCCTGAGGGTGGCAGGGTGGACTCCTGATGACCTGGGCTCCATTTCTGCTCTTTTTTTTTTTTTTTTTTTTTTTTTTTTTTCTGAAACAGGGTCTTACTATGTAGACCCAGCTGGCCTCGAACTGAAGGTGCTCCTCCTACCTTAGCCTCCCAAGTGCTGGGATCACAGGCATGTGTCTCCACGCCTGGCAACCTGAGTTCTCTTTCTGTCCCCCAAAACCAGACTCTAGATGGAAAACGTTAAGTTCAAGCACTGACCAGCCTTTGGGGGCTGGATTTCCATGTTCCTGTCACCGGCTGTCACCTCATCCTCCCAGGGTGGATGACGCTGGGGAGCAGTGGTGCAGGCAGACCGGTCTGGGGCTTGACGTAGTCACTGGCTGACGGTGACGTTGGTGTCACTGGCCCATGCTCAGGAGTCCGTGCTGGGGCCTGGCCCTGATGGCTTGTGCTGTCCTCATGCTGCCCTCTGTGGGCCTCCTGCCCTGCAGTTGCTGGCCACTGGGGCCCCAGGTCCATGTCCTCGCAGCCTAAGTGGACAGCTTCCTTCTGATCTGTCCCCCAGCACTCACAGGAAGTCCCCTGACGGCTGGCATCTGTGAGTTTCATTGCATACTCCAGGGTGTGGTCAGTTGGTCATTCAGCAGCCACCGGAGCACGGGCTGCTGACCCAGATCACGCTCTGCTGCAGCTGCCAAAGCCACCTGCCGCGAGGATATTGTCCTTCCTAACGGCCGCTGTGACTTCGACAAGGCTGCTTAATGCTGGAGCTAATGTGAGGGCGAGAGGAACACTGCCTGGCTGAGGACTGCATCCCTGCCGCCCGCGGGCTCCCGCGCCTCCTCATCAAGGCTGGGTCATAAACTCGCAGTGCACGGGGTCAGTGAGCCCAGGGCCCACGCACGCATGCGCACCGCCTCACTGTGCGAGGCAGCTCGGCGCAGGGCGGGGAGAGGCTCAGGGGCAGGCGTGGGGTCCCTTGACCTTCTCTCTGACCCTGGTCCTGTGATGCCACATGATATTCGTGTCCAGCTCCCCTGAGGACCTCTGACCCTAGCACACAGCAGGGAAGGGTAGAGGCACAAGACCACCATTCAGGAGCGAGGCCACACTGAGCCAGGCTGATCTTGGTGCTAATTCTGTTAGCAGAACCGGCTGTGACCTGCTCTGAGGACAGAGGGATGGGAGCTCTGGAATGGGGACAGGCGTGGCTTGGGCCCCATTTGGGTGTGTGAATGAGGATGCAGAGTTGGTGAGCTGGGCAGCCAAGACGGCTCCGTCCACAGGCCCGGATCACTCCCTCTCCTGGTCAGCCCGCTGCTCCTTCAGGAAGGTCCAGGGTACAGCCAGGGGCCAGGAGAGGCGCTGCAAGGGCGCTATTCTAGGCACAGGGAACCCCATGGAGCAGTGGCCCCAGGATCAGCACAGGAGGAAGCTCTTAGGTCAGGCCGGGCTCGGGCAAGCGCCATGGAGCTGGGAGGGAAGGGAGCGCAGCGGGCGAGACTGCCCAAGCCAATGCGGCTGGAGGGCAGGAGGGTAAGAGGGGCAGCTTCGCTCCCAGCAGGGGAGCCAGGGCCACCCCAGCACTCCCAGGCTGGACAGGTCGCCTGCTCCTGCGGAGCACTGCGTCCCAGGCAGCTCCGTATGCCGAATTCTGGGCAGGAAGGACCCCGTGTCTTCTCTCTGCTGAGCTGCGTCCCATGCTGCCCCCAAAGCTCCCTATTCCTGTATCCCTGGACCCTGACAGCTGGGTGGGAAAGGGGATGAGGTCTGTGGTCCGCGGGGTTCTGGGGGGCTCAGCTGCCCCTGGGCTCCTGGCCTGTCCAAGGCTGGCAGCAGGTGGTACCCCCTCCAGACCTTCCTCCGTGGGGCTCTGTGGCCTGCTCTGACACAGTCACACTCCCACTGGTCACACACCTGCCACTGTCACCGGAACGCCATCGCCTGGCCTTGCATGGCAGGAGGTGTTCGTCATCGAGTGTCCGTGCCTATCATTGAGGAGCTACTCAGAGCCCTGCGGATGGAGGCGGTGGGAGACGGGCCAGGTGAGGAGGTGCCATCACCACAGAGGAGGCTGTGCTGGGGGTCCTGCCACCTCTGGCCTGCAGCTGTGCACTGTCGTTCTACGGGTTGGTACCCCACACCCTGTCAGGGACTCCCAGGCTCTCAGTATGTGCAGAGGTCACACATGCAGACAGGGGCCTGGGGGTGGGCCCAGAGGTAGAGGCTCAGGACTTGGACGCAGGTAGCCCCAGTCTCGAGACAGGAAGCCAGTGATCAGGGGAAGGAGGCGGTGGCTGAAGCTACTGCTGCTGCACCACCCCTGCAATGCCTCCTACCTGGGAGCTATCACCCTGCTGTCAGCGCACTCGCTGTCCTGGGTTTGTGTTCAGGAAGGCGCAGAGGTCAGCGCTGTCCTCCGTCCAGGACACTGGTGCGTGGCAGGGAGCGCTTCTCAGATTGGCTTTGGGGGCAGCTAAATGTGGGACTCAGCCAGCACAGGTCCAGCAGAGCCTGCCGGCCACACAGTGCAGAGGATGCTGTCCCCACCCTGAGCAGGGGTGGGCGGGGGCAGGGACCAAGCTCTACTGTCCCAGTCATGCTCAGCCCACGCAGCGGGATCCCTGGGAGGCAATACTGGCTCCCAGGTGTCTGTGTCACGGGACGTGGCCGCCGTCTTCCTGTCCCAACTGGTGTCCAGTTCCAGGTCTGTGGGGCACTATGGGCCACATCGAGGTGCAGGGACTGCAGGGTGAGTAGCTCCCTCCCACCCATCCTGTGTGAGGGTGGCCATCCCTGTCCTCCTGAGCAGTGTCCTCACAGGAGACCACACAGGCACTGCAGGCCACATGGGGTGGCGTTCCCCGTGTCTCCAGAAAGTGTCCCCAACATCTTATTTTCTTATTACTGGGACTCATGGTACCAGGCTTGATGCAATTATAGGGGAAATAAAAATTAAAAGCTTTATGCATAGTTCTGTATGTACGACCAAATGGTAATGCTGCAGACTCAAGCCAATTTTTTCTTTTTAAGTTATTTTTTATGGTTGCAAAATACCTGCAAAATCTGTAATCTTACCATGTAGAAACATTGCACAGAGCTGTGGAGGAGCTCAGAGGGTCCACATGCCGACCGTGTGCCCTGCAGGAATTCAGTTGGGGTGCATAGGACATTGGTCAGCGCTGTGGCCCACAGGGCTGGGATAGCTTGGAAAGGCTGGAGAAGGACGGGTTCACCGGCCAGCGAGCCCATCTCCTGGGCCAGCGCCGACCTGCACCCACCAGGGAAGCACTCAAGAGCCTAGGGAAGGTCAGCGTGGAGGCCTCCTTGGGTCTGGATCCCCTTCTGAGCTGAGCCTTAGCTGGGATCAGGGCACCTGATCTAAACTCAAAGGAAAAGGTACCGGCAGACCTCGCTTCTGCACCTAGCTGTGGCTGGCATCTGCTCTGGTCCTTGGCCACCCACCACGTCAGCATGGCACGGACTCTTCCTCCAGGGCCACAGGAGCTTGGAGGGTCCCTTGTCACCTACCCCTCAGATCACAGCCCCAAGCCCACCTGGACCTTAAGGCTCAAACCTCAGGCACCAGCCCTTCCAGCTGCCACTCCCCCCCTGTGGACTGGATTGGGCCCTCTCTCTTTCTGAGAAATCTTGGACCCTGCTGCAAGGCTCAGCTGTCTTGCCCAGCTCTTTGCGAGACCTAGACAGGACCCTGACCTGCTGTCAGGACCACTGACCACCCGGCCTGGAGGGCCCTGCCTTGCGCAGCCTTGGAGTGCTGATGGCACTTAGCAGTGGCTGTCCCCTTAGCAATTCCTTGAGCATACAGATGTGTGCACAGCACTCCCTGGACAAATTTTCCCCATGGCCAGAAACTCTAGGCTGTGGCCACCTGGCTGCTGTGCTGTCCTTCCAAGCTGGACGCCCTGTGGTAGCTGAGGCCGCAGCCTGCATAGAGCAGGCACTTGGTAGTCCAGGTCCTGCAGCCTGGGCCCACACAGCTGGGAGCTGGGAGCAGCCCCCTCCAGGGTCCCACTTCTGAGCCATCCACAGCGGCTGCAGTGGACCTTCTGGGAAAGCCACGGCTGAGCACTTGATGGCCCAGGGACTCGTGGCTCGGCCAGCGGGCCTGGGTCTCACCTCCCAGCTCTGGGGGCCCTGCAACTCCCAGGTCCGCAGCTCAACCCAGCCCAGCCCACAGCAGCCTGCCAGTCTACACCCCATAGTGCTTCCTCAGAGTGCTGGTGACAGCCCTGTGACCACAGGCAGTGAACAGAAGCACAGGGCATGGGCGAGGGGCTGCACCAGGACCACGCCTCCTGATGTAGTCTCCACGGGCCACCGTTATGCCTCAACAGGTCAGCAGCTCAGGTTTGTGAGGGTAGAAGCTGGATCAACTCTGCCCTGATGTCCCAAAGTCCTTGGGAGCTGGAGTCGGCCAGTCTCTCAACAGCTCAAAGGCAGGAGCAACCTGGGCGTCCTTCACTTGGTGGCTGGACAATGTGGTACAGATGCACAAGGGAACATTATACAGCACCGAAGACAAAGATGCTGCTATTTTCGACCACATAGATGAATCAAAAGCTTGGGGAAAATGTGAAGACCTAGGGCTGCCAGACACAGCAAGGAAGAATGAAGGGCACGCAGCTGGTCAGGTGGAGCGCATGTCCCTGCCATGTCTAAATCCCCCACTAAAAATGCCTTTTTAAAAATTATTACTCTTTTCCCTGTTGTTGCCACTGCCTGAAACTCCTGGGAGTGGCTTCTGCCCTGGAGGTCTGGTGAAATGGAGACTCCTCTGGGGCTGCCACTACTGGGTGCCTTTTACCTGGGCTGCAATCCCTGGCGTCCTGGGCTCTGCTTGGAGCTCCGGGAAGCGCTAGACACTTCGTTTCCTCCTCCCCCAGGAGGGAGCTCCAGAGTCTTGCTCACCTGCACCGTGTGCTCCCTCCCTCTGTGCTCTCAGTGCTCTTCCCTCCACAGGACACGTGGACTCGGCCCACGTGGGACACACCATGGCATCTCCGCTACTTGCCCCCTCCCACCCCTACACTGCCCCCTGCCCCAGCCTCCCCTCATTCTTTCCCTCTAGTGCCTGGACACTGGCTGCAGGAGGCCCAGTCCTGGGGGCAGGGGGTGTTCTGCTCTCCATACGCTTTCCTCTGCCCTTGACTGGACCTAGGCCCTGCCCCACCACCTCAGTGCGTGTGTGTGTGTGTGTGTGTGTGTGTGTGTGTGTGTGTGTGTATACCACATTGCCCCTCTTCCTCTCAAGAAGACCAGCTGTGCCAAGTCCCCAGGGAGGGCTGCAGGCTCTTGAGGGTGCAGCTCACTGGTTCTCTTGCAGGGCCTGCTGGCCCTTGGTCATCAATGTCTCTGTCACCTTCTGCACTTTCAGCCTTTGTCAGACAGGCAGTGCTCACTGGAGGTGGCAGGTGCCCTCGCCCACCCCAAACAAGGTGGTGTGGCTCTCCCTGCCACGTGTGTTCTGCGCCGGGCCCTGTTGGCTGCCAGCACATCTGACTCCTGGAGGCACTGTGGGCCCCGGGTCCTCCCCGCCCAACTCTCAGGTCTGGTGATCTCTGCCTGCTGCCTCAGCTTTGTTTTTATTTTTATCATAAATAGTTACACCCTATTAAGTTTAAACAAACACAGCTCAAGTATATGACCTGTTCCTCAAAAATCTGTCTTAAACAAACAAAAACTTAGTGTGATATTGACAGCTCAAAGCTGAGTTGGAGTATTGTGCTGTTATGGTGACTTCGGGTTATTTTCATCTGTGCTGTTTATTTAAATTAAATACTCACAAAATGCAGCATGGGATATTTTAATTGTAGTTTTTTGCCCTATGGTCACCTAATAAAGAAACCTCCAATTGTTTTATAATTAGCTGACACACTGTCAGATAGCATGAGTGGCTTTTAGCAGTGTAAAATAACTAAGTGAAATACATTCAAAGTAATCACCATTCACTTACAAAACAATTAGCATGGGATCTGCTGTTCAGAGCTCACCACTGTTTCTCGAGCACCTCCTGTTTCCAGGTCCAGGAGCACACGCGGGAGCCCACCAAAGCCTCTAGCTTCCTTTGGTGGCTGAGAGAATTTCCTGCTCGGATGGCAAAACCGAGGATCCAGAGGACCATGACTTGCTCGGCAGCAGCAGCATAGATGTGGATGACGATCCGTGCTGCTAAGTATCGCTGTATTATTTGGGATTTTAAGATCTCACACACGCACACACGCACGCACGCACGCATGCGCATACACACACACACACACACACACACACACACACACACACACACGCACACTTTAAAGGCTGCACCAGCTGGGCGAGGTGGCGCCGAAGGCTGGTCTCCCACTGCAGTGTGGGCTGGGATGTCCACAGAGGCGTGTGGTGGGGCACACGGGCTCAGCCAAGTCCAGGTGCTGAGATGGAAGCGCGCTCCCAAGAGCTGAGCTGAAGAGCGAGTTTCTCCTTCATTACAGACACGTAACCACCGTCAAAAGGTCAAGAGTAAAGACTCCCGCAAATGCCAGCATCCGCCCACAGACAGCCTGGGTTCCGCACTTTGTGTCCTGAGCGCCCTCTGGAGCCAGTGTAGATGCCCCCACACCTGACACCCAATCACAGGACATGGGGGGCTCGGGCTGTGCGGGCCATGGCTGCGGTCACCGGGGCCTGGGCCCCAGCCTGCCAGCCGGCTTTGCTCCAGGTCTAACAATTGAATCTCATTATTTATTTACTGCATTTGTATTCAGCTGGAAGATCATCAAGTGACAAAGCTGTGTTCACTCTAGCTTCTCGCTTAGTAATGAGCATCTTGTTTATTATCAGTCCATGTCGCATAATTAATGCAATTACCATGGGGCGCTGGGACTCGCGCGGAGCGCATCCCAGTCCCCCTTTCCCGACCCTTTCCCTCTGTGGCCCCCGCACTCCCTCCATCTCTCCCTTCGGGCACAAGGCATGGTAGTTAGCTGTGTGCATCAGCAGATGGACAGGTAAGGAGAAGGCGGAGCTTGCGCTCATGGAGCACTGGAGTCACCGATAGGCCAGCGGACGTGAGCTGAGACCACGACACACGTGAGCCAAGCCAGACACACAAGCTAAGCGCTGCGTGGTCTCTCTTACATGTGCAACTCGACAGAGAGAGAGAGAGAGAGAGAGAGAGAGAGAGAGAGAGAGAGAGAGAGAGAGAGAGAGAGAGAGAGAGAGAGAGAATGAAGAGCAAAACAGACGACAAATAAACAGCAAGTAGGGAGATCTTTTTCAGACTGATGGGCAGCTCAAGGGCAGAGCGCCCTCTGACAGCAGCTCGCCTTCAAACCTTCGTCAGGATGAGAATCTATACCGGAAAATGTTCGTGTCACAGACCATTTGGTCTGGCTCGGGAAGCTCACAGAGTCGCAGCTTTAGAATCTCTTGGTATCACAGTGACTTCACCTGCTGAGGAACCACTTCTCATTTTTCCCAGGTAGCTGGCTTCCCACAGCTCCTGTGACTTCGATCTTCCCAGAGCTGATTTCTCTGGAGCGCGGGGTGTTCTCTCGAGTGTGCGCTTGCAGGCTTTGCCACAGTTTCCTCATTGATGTCTCCTGTCAGCAAGAAGGCCCAGCTTGTAAATCTCCCGTGTGGTCCGCCGCCCAACGTGAGGAGGTTTTGTGTCTAAATCAGCCAATTTCATGGTTTCTTTCTGAGAAGGCCCAGAAGAATAAAGTCCAGGCTTTGCAAACAGCAAGAACAGATTCTCTGTGCTTTGTTCCCTGACCGTTTGAAGGGGTTGCTGAGTAAGAGTGCGCCTTCCCTGCTGACTCCATGCCGGTGGGACTGCTCAGAATGTGTGGTTAGCAAGGCGAGTGGAGGTCACTTTGGGGCTCCTGCAGACCGGCAGGAACTTGATGTCACCAGAGTAACAGTCACAAGGCTTTGATTCACAGAGATGCCCAAAACCCCCACAGGGTCTTGGTCTGCCAAGCTCCCGGGTGAGTGCCGGCAGAGTGGGGCCTCGTGTGGGGCCCAGGAGTGTCACCTAGCAGGTCCAGTGCTGACAGGCCCTCTGTTCCCTCCACTCAGGACATGAGCCGGTAGGGTCCTGCGGTCAGGGCCATGAGATGGGACACTCACTCCCTCAGGAGGCTGTGGAGAAACCCTGATCCCCCAAGAAGGCCCTGCTAGGCACCATTGCAACTGCAGCTGATTTCATACTACAAGCTACTGGAACCTTTTCCAGTTGAGAAGCCTGGGCAGACAAGGGTCAGTGTCCCCGAGCAGCAGATGACAAACATTCCAGGCTGCTGACCCACAGGGAAGCCCGCCGTGGAGCCATCCAGGGCCCGGCTCTTTGCAGAGACTGGAAGCTGGGTGGACTGCAGTCCAGAACCTGGCCCCGACACCCTCTTGGCCTCTGCCAGTGCCAGACTTGGCTCATTTGGGCCAGCCTGGTGTGTACAACAGCCATGGAACCGGGGCATGCAGGTGGCCAAGCGCTGGTCCCTGTGACACTGGTGACGGCACTCACGCTGGGCTTGCCATCCTCTGCAGTCAAGAGAAAAAGCCAGGAGCAGTGACCCTGGCCGAGCCTCCCTCCTCCCTCCAGGGTGGAGCCTCACACCTGTGGGCGCTGTGTCCTGAAAGGTGATGCTGAGCCAGGCCTGTGCAGTCAGCACCCCCACGCCCACCAGGCACGGGGCCCAGCACCTTTGCTGGATGCACATAGTGTCCCTCTAAACAGACGGCCACCTGTGCTCAGAAGGGGCAGGAGGGTGCCGCTGCCATGTTGGGCACACAGCCATGGTCCACCCCAGGTCTCCGAGCAAGGCCTGGCTCTCTCTGACGGGAGGTGGGCATCTGCTCCCAGCAGGGAAGGCCAGTTAGGGTGCTGTGCAAAAGAACCCTCGTGAAGAGACACAAGCTCGCTCTCCCCAGCCGTGGCGCTGACTGTGTGCATTGCTGATGCCTGGCCCGATCCTGCGCTGGTGACGTCCCAAAGTGTGGGGATTCACAGCACACACGAGGACAGAGCAGCGCGGCACCTGGCTATCACGGTGACAAATAACGGCAGCGAGGACCGTGAGGGAGGCCAGCTGAACACACGACTGGGGACAGAGCCAGGCGCGGTGTGGCGCCGGCACCGCCACGGGGCATAAATGTTTCGAGGCAGCTCCCCGTCTCCCCCCTGCCCAGCCAGCTGCTGCCCCCTCTTCTGCCTTTAAGTTGGCGACGCATCCTGGCTCCAGGCAGGCAAGGCTCTGCCCTAAGAGGCCCGTGTGTCCCAGGCACCTGCGAGCTCCCCTCCAGACTGTCAGTGCCCGCCTGTGCACCAGCCGCTGAGCTCGTGTCCCACCTGGTGTCTGCCGCAGGGACAGACCCCGGGCCTGGGGCACAGGGAAGGCTCCACTGCTGCCCACACCACCCCCCGCCACAGCGCTGCCGCCTCCTGTGTGACGCTGGGCACCCAGGCTCCTGGAGCACTGCGATCCCAGCGGCCCTTGCAGGGGTGGGGTCACACGACCACATTCTGGTCAGTGGGGTAAGAGAGGAAAGGCGGGCAGCACTTCTGGTCACGTGCCTCAGCCCTGCACTGCCCCTCCTCTCCCTTCTGCCTGGAGGGACGAGGAGGCCTGGCGCTGCCTCAGTAGCCAGCACCCGAGCTGCCTTGGGCCTTGAGCACTTGCAGTGGGGGGGGCTGATTCTCAGGTGGGGTGACAGCCAAGGACAACAAACCCTCCCCGGGGAGCTGTGTGCACCCAGCCAAAGCCAGCAGCTGTGGGGATGAGGTCCACAGACCCGGCTGACTGGCGGAGGTGACAGGGAGCCACGTCTGTCTCTCTGCATACCCCAGGACAGCAAATGCTGAGCACCTCACGCAGGTCCCTCACTGAACTGGGAGGTGGTGTGGGGCTGCTCCAGGGGCGCACGGTGGCTTCCGTGGCGCACTCCACATGTGGCTCCCCCCCCAGGACCCCAGGATTCCCGGCCTCCCAGAGCCAGTGCTAAATGGACACCACAGTGTCTTCCTGAGTCTGTGGAGGACACATGAAAAGCATGTGCTGCAGGTCAGAGATGGGAGGAGGCCATGCAGCACGTGGAGGAAGCCGCCCAGGCAAAGGAAGTCACTCTCATGCCCCTCTGCCGCCTGACCTGCGGGTCTGGGCAACACCAAGCAGCTCAGGAGATCAGGAGCCAGTGGAAGTCCGTCACCTCCCACGGGCTCCATGGACTCCATGCCCGTGGGCTCTGGCCAAGCCATCCAGGGCTTTCACACCTGTAGCCCTGAGCAGAGACCCATGGAGTGGAAGGCTCAGAAGGGCTTGGCAGCAGCCCACGCTGTCCAGCAGTTCTGTGGGGTCTTTGTGGTTCCACAAGGAGCCGCCAGGACACGCATATCACAGGGGCCCACGTGGCCCCACTCCTGACAGAGCCCGGCCAGGGTGGGGCTGCTCGTCCTCAGAGCCCGGTGGCTGTACCTCCACAGCCCGCCCCAAGCAGAACTGAGCCCTGGGCCAGGCAGGCCTCCCCTGCCCCCTCCTTGACCTCTCTGCCCTCCTTGAGGAGGAGGCGGTGCTCCAGATCTGTTAACTTCCCAACAACAGCCAGAGAACTGGTTCTCAGGGATTCTAGGAAGTGGGCAGAGTGGAGCTGTCTGACACCCGCGGCCCACTGCCCACCAGAAGCGGCCGTGTCAGCGGGGCTGCAACCCCACCGCTCAGCATGCATCTCTCTCAGTTGCACTGTGGACTGCAGGCGATCCGGCCACGTCCCTGCCCCTGAGGGCTCTGGGCTGGAATAGGTGGGTCTGAGCTGGACCTACCTCATATCATCCTGCATTAGTCTCTCACAGGCGGGCCGGGGGGCCAAGGCTCCTCTCTCCCAGGCTGCACCTGCTCTCACCCATTCACCACCTCTCCCTCTTCCCCTTAGGGAGGGCACATCCCTGCTGTGAGTCCCTTGAGTACAGCCGACAAGAAGGGTTTCCATGGTTACAGAGCTGGGAGAGGGACCACAGGGCTGCGTGACTCAGGAGCCCGGAGAGGACAGAGAAATGCACATTTCAGGCTTCAGGTCCTCAGAGCTGCTGTGCCTGGTGATGGTGGCTTCATGACTCAGGCAAGCTTGGGCCAGCACCTTGGCAGCCCTGCGTCAGTGGCTGTCCTGTAGTTGACTGGTTTCTATGGAGTGCCTGGCTCCTCTGCTCCCAGCAGGGGCTGACTCTGTTTGTAGCAGGGAGATGTCTCCTCCATGAGGGAAGAATCGGGTCAGCTGGAAGTGAGGGGGTCAGGAATAACGGGAGCATGTGGGGGCCCGGGAGCTGACAGGCACATGATACCATGGGGAAACTGAGGACCGGCCCAGGGGCACCACCGCCCTGAGGAAGGATGGCATCCCTAGATCACAGAGCGATGGACCCAGGAACATGAGGAGGAGGAGATGAGTGGCTCTCGTGCCATGACACAGATGACCACCTGTCCTCCGTGGGGCCCTCTGTCCCCGGGGGTCTGCGGCTGTGTCCAGCAGCTGGGACGCAAACAGCATGGCCACAGACACCAACTTCACCTGGGTCCTCACAGTGGTGCTCGATGGCCACACTGCCAGGGGCAGCCAGGTGACCCCCCGTTCTCAGTGGTGACCATGGAGCCCAGATGGCACTGGGCTGGACTTCAGAGCCAGCTGGCCCTGTGTGTCTGCTGGGGCACGGCCAGTACTGGTGCTGCCTGCCAGCTTGTGAAGTATTTGTGACAGGAATTCCAAGGGCAGCAGGAATCACTGGCAGCCACAGTGAAAATATTTACACCATGGAAGGCTGGCCCTACGGTGAGGCACTGGGCCTCCCAGTAGCCAGGTGCCAGGCTGTGGAAGCTCTATGACTTATCTTCCCCCACGTGGGAGGGCCCTGTCCCTTGGTGGGGTGGCTTGGGACACCAGCCTCAAGCCCTGGATAGGAAGACTGTGTAGAGCAGCTGACCTGGAGACTGGTCACACGAGGGTCTAAAGCAAGGCCAGCCTGGATGACACGGAGCACCTGGAGTGAGCCAGACAAGCAGACGGCTAGGCAGGTTCTTCCTCCAATCAGGAGAAGGCTTCACCTGTTATCAGCCTCTTGCTGAATGCACAGGAAATATGCCCCCGCTGCCCAGCAGCTCCTTTCTCCCCTCAGGAGGGGGCTCCAGCTGGCCTCACCTTCCTGCACTTCCTCCTGCTCCACTGTCCTCCCCCTGGGAGGTCTAAAGGCTGTGTGGAACAAGGCATTTTGGTGCCTGAATTGGGACTTGGGGCAGGTGAGGGACACCCCGGTGTGCACGTGCAAACAAAACAGGCTCATGAGAAGCAGGGGGAGAGAGGTGTATTGATATACATATGGATCACGTCAATATCATCCAGATTGAGCCCGTCACCAGGCGTAAAACATGTTCTCGAGAACAGCGGATGTGTATGGAAATGCTTGCTGTCCCACTGATTCCGTGGTTTCCTTTGCTTTGTGGGCCTGGCTCAGATAGCATCTTGATTGTGCACCTGTTGAGACGGTCACACAGGGTTTGGCTCAGAGCTGTTTCTCTCTCCTCAAACAGCCTGGAACATCAAGGGCAGTGGCGCCACAGCCTCCTGTAGAACCGTCGAGCTCTGCTCAGTCAGGTAAGGCAGGCGCTGTGGGAGTTACAGGAGACCCTTCTCCACTATGGAAGTGTTTTGCGTGGCTTCCGTTTCATATTCACCCAAAGTAAAGCTGATAACCTTAGCTGTGCCACAGTGAAGACTGTGCATGCTTAGTTCAGACAACTTGTGCTGTGTCACAGGCTGGGATTTCCACCCTTCATTGCACAGGGTCATCCTTTCTCTCCTCTGTGGTTGGTGGGGGGCAGCAGAATCCCTGGAGGGGTTTCAACATGTCTACCCTGTTGCTGAAGTCCCAGATCCCAGTACTCGGGGGCAAGTTATACATCTTAATGAAGCTGTGCACTTTTAGACCTTAAAAGAATTAAAACAAGCAAATGTGACTGACGGACCCATGGTCTTTTTTATCTTGGATTTTGTAGAGCTGACAGCACTCCTAGGGGGCTGAGGGTATGGCTGAGTCTTTCCAGAGAATGCTGAACAGCCTATCTGGGCGACAGAGCTTGCTGCCAGGCTGTGTCATGGGCCCAGATCTGGAGGAGTTGTTTCCATCCTCCAAGAAGCGGATACCCAGTCCTACGCTAGTGCTGCCTTGGGCCCTGCTCCACAGCGGACAGACGAGGACTGGGAGAGGCTTGACCTGGAGCCAACTGAAGGAATTGAGCCAGGGTGTCCAGGAGACGGTAAGCAAAAGTGGGAGCCAAAGGTCGGACTAGGTGACAGAGTGTGTAGGGACGACTAGGCTGGAGGCATGTGAAAGAAAGGGACACAAAAGATGCCAGTATTCTTAAGACAAAATAAAATTATATATATGTATAAAGGCTTTTGTTTCATCTGAATTTTTATTTGCTAGGGATCTCTAATAATTGACCTATAAAAAATTCTGACTAGTTTATAACTACAAACTTATAAAATTATAAAAGGGTTATTATAATTTGGCCCAAAATACATTTGAGTGTATTCTGATTTTGTGAGCAGATTGTCCGTGTGATTGTCTGTGTGTCCAATCTCTAAATAGCTGTTTTTATTTGAGCTCAACATTTTTTTATTTTTGTATTTTTGAAGCAATTGTTCATAATTCACTTTGGTTTATAGATTTAAAAACATGCCTCTACTTGGGTTGCCAGCTGTTCAAAGTGATGTTAAAATTGGTTTTCTTGTAAGTTATAAGAAATTTGCTGAGGTTACTAAATGGAGACCTCCAGGCTTAGAGAATTATTGATCAGGGCTTCCTTCAGTGACTAAAGGAGCAGCTACCTGGGAAAATTATTGTAGCCTTTGTTCATTAATAGGAAGCCCCAGTGTGATGTCCGTAGCCTTGTAGGAGACATTCTAATAAATATTGCTCAGAAGATACTATTGTGATATGTTTACATCAGGCATCATCAAAAGGTTAAATTTTCTAGAAATAAGACAAGGTTTTCTAATTTACAGATGCTCTGGTTCAGAACTTAAATAAGAAGCAAAGGTTCTCACGTGGCCATGACAGTTGATTATTAACCTTGTTGTATATTAATGGACTCAAGTCTCCACACGTGTAGGTGTTCCAGAAACCCATGTGTGTGCTGTCTGTACTGCTATACCTAGACATGCTTAGGCATCCAGCAGTCCAGACTTGTCACAAATTCCTCCAATGACTTCTCATTAAAGGACAAGTTAGGTAAAAACTTCTTATGTACTGAGTAGAGCTGACTGACTAAAAGGGCTACCCTATGTCCAAATGGAAATCTAAGTCTAATGTCATCATGATTATCCTGCTAAAATGTCGTGTATGGCTTTTGATCTCAATTTTTCTGTGTAGAACTACATAACTCTTATCTGTTAACATCCTACAGGGGGCCAACTACTAGAATGTCCATGGCTGGTAGGAAATGGTTCTACTTGATAGTTGGAGGTGCTTGACATTCAGCTAAAATTCTAGTGGTAAGCCCACTGCTCCCATTACAACACGATGTCATTAACCTTCTCTTTTGTATGTTCAATAACTGAGTTTTAGAGGCCAAAAACTAGAAAGAAAGATGGGCTGGAAGGTCAGCCAGTATTTGGGCCCTGGCCCTCCAAGGTCAGTAAAGACCCCCTCTGCTGTGATAACCTATAACCCTGGGGACCCCACCCTCCTGACCAAAGAGATTGTGGGACCACAGATGAAGATCAATGGTATATAGTGTACCTAATGTGAGTCACCAGGACAGAAAAACTTCCCAAGCCTCCACAGAAAACAAGTTGGTCAAGCAATGGAACTGACTTGTCCAGATGGCTGACACTGATAGGAGAACTGAGAGATGTTGTACATGATTACAAGGTAAATCCCAAGGAGACTTAACTGATCTGGATAGATAGCAAGAAATTAATTTTGATTAATACAGGTCTCCCTTTCGCTTGGTCTAGAACATCCAACAGAGAAGCATAACCACAGATGTAGGAGACAATGCCATAATAATATGCTAGCTAGGAAGAGGCCCAAGTCTCTGACCCCTTCTTACAATCTCCAGCTACACTGGTAACAGACCACTGTGGTGGGTGAATGGGTTGCATAGGGTTCGACTGCTGAATGCAGGGAACTGAGATCACTGGATTAGGGATCTTTAGCCTGAGTAAGTTCACTCGGAATGGAAAGGCCTTCACAGGAAAGCTTGGGGAAGAGTGGAGAAGAGCCTTCCACAGAAGCGGGAAACAACTCCTCCCCCTCCGGCAGACACCCATCACCTGCAACTACAAAGCAGAGGAGGAGTGGCTGAGCTGGAGAAGGGTCACACGTGTGGGTCCAGCCTGAGAACGTGGAGGGGCCACGGTGAGCCAGACGGACAGGTTGCTAGGCCAATCCTTCCTCCCATCTGGAGGGAGGGGCCCCACCTGGCCCCAGCTTTCCGCTTTCTGACTCTCAGCTTCATTTCTTCATCCTCCATCACCCTCCTCATGCCCCAGGAATTCCAGGCGCTGTCAGCATGTGACAAACCAGCAGTGTGCCTGCCCCGGCACCACTGTAAGACCCAGGTTGTGCCATCCACGAAGGATGGAGGTCACATCGAGCTGGCTCCGCCCCGTGTGCTGGATCTCCACCCCTGTGTGTGGGCCTGAGTGGGCATCCTCCCCTCTGTGGAGAGCTGCTGTCTTGGGTCAGCATCTGGGACATGTGAGCCCAGAACGTCACACTCAGCTCTGCCCTCAGCAGCGGTAGCTGGAGAGTGAGGCAGGTCTGTCCCCAGGAAGGGAGTCTCCCTACTCCCTTCACAGCAGAGCTCAGTGTAGGGAAAGAAAGCCAGCAATGCCAGTCACAGGGAGGGGGCCTCTGCACTCTGCAAGGCCTGGATCCAGACAGGTGATGGACAGGGTCTCGTCACGTTGGCTTTGGACCCGTGTGGCCCAGAGGAAGCACCTGTAGCGGCCAGGACCACGAGTAGAAGCATCCTCAGCCTGGGATAAACCACAGACTCAGAGGACTTGTGAGACAGTGGGCTGGCATCTGTGATGGTGAGTTGCATCCACATGAGAGGCCCAGTGTGGAGAATGACCGAGGCGTCCACCCACCGCAACACAGCGCCTGCAAGTGTGCGGCTGCTCTGGCTCCAGCCCTGAGGCCCAGCAGCAGCCCAGCCTGCAGGCAGGGTCCCCAGGGGGCCCTTGACCTTGGGGCCAAGCCAGGCTCCGCCCCGGCATCAGGACACTCACATTCCCCCGCAGAGCTGCACCTCCCCAGCCACACAGACGGCAGATGGCGATTGG
This sequence comes from Ctenomys sociabilis, assembly GCA_004027165.1. Taxonomy (NCBI): domain Eukaryota; kingdom Metazoa; phylum Chordata; class Mammalia; order Rodentia; family Ctenomyidae; genus Ctenomys; species Ctenomys sociabilis. The sequence continues at coordinate 28,984 of PVKA01021716.1, forward strand.
AGCCCAGCCAGTCGGGTCAGCAATATTTCTCCATGCTTCTCATTTCAGTTTCAATTTCTCCTCACACAGCAGCTCGTTTTGAGCTCAAGAGAACAGGAGCATCACCCACAGAGGTGGCCTTGGGAGAAGATGAGGGCGGGCGGAGGCTGATGGCGGGCACCGGGGGGTGGGGGGAGCTGGTCCCCTCGTCCTCATGGGGAGTTGGGAGGCTGAGGTCTGTGCCCCAAATCTCAGTGTCCCAACCATCCCAGGAGGAGGGCTCATGCCCGGAGAACTAGGTTCCAGCCCCAAGCTGCCTGCACCGGTCCACTGAGTGAGGTCACAGTGGTCTGTCTGGCCATATCCTCCATTCTTGGGATGTTTGGTCCAGGAGCACAGAAAGCTCTCAACTACCCTGGAGCTGATAGTTAACTTCTGGCCAACTTGTTACACCCAGCTGAACTGGACGTGTGTGGTGCCTGGTGTGAGAGGTCCACTGGAGGGTGATGGCCAGCAGCAGAAGAGGGAGAACCGAGAAGCTGTTGGGAGGCTGTGAGGAAAGCTGTTTGGAAAAGCTGCTGCTTCTCTGGGGCGGTTCTGCTGACGACCTTGCCATGCTGGCTTTCCTGATGGACTTGGCTGTTCTTGTCAGAGGAGGAGCTTGGGACCTCACTGTCACTCAGGATGGCTACAGGTCATTTTGAGGAAGCTCTGGTCCTCACCTTGCGCATCACTTCTTGGCTCTGGAGGGGGAGATGGTGCTGCTTGGCCTTCTGGAGAAGCTTATTGTGCTGGATTTCCTGATGGGAACTCAGCTTCCTCATCACTAAAGGCCCTCGGGACCTCACTGTCACTAGGGATGGCTGTGGTCCCTCTGGGGGAGGCTCTGGTCTTACGATGAGCGCTGCTTCCTGGCTCCAGGGCAGACCCCTCAGTGGCTGGCACAGACCCTTCATCCCGCTGGCACAGGCTTCCCAGCTGCCACCACTGACCTGGGGGCCTTCCCAGTCAGATCTGTAGAGCGAGCTTGCGTGAGACACTGTTGTGGGCTCTGGGCCTCCAGTTTGGCTTCTGGGAGGCATTGTTATGGGCTCCAGGACTTCAGCTGGACTCGTGCAGGATACTAGGATCCAGGCCCTCAGATGGATTCTTTGGCCTTTAGTGTGGGGACAGATTTCCTGCACTCTTTTATGATTCTTTGGGTGATCATAGAATCATATTATAAAATGAGTCTTGTGCTGTGCTAGGCCAACTCCTGGAAGCAGGGCGTGGTCCAGCGCTTTTCCTTGCATCCTGCTCCTCCTTCCTCTGCTGAATCTCCAGGTCTGCCCTTGGGGACACCTGCCTGGACCCCAGCCTGACACTTGGTCTTGCTACACCCCTTATGTCATATGACTGCAACAGCAGGCCAGGGTCTCATGACTGCCCCTGCCCAGCCAGTAAGGAAGCCCCAACCGGGTGATCTCAAAGTCAGCCCCCAGGGACAGGGACCTCAGAGACAGGACTCAGGGAGACCTCTGAGGGAGGACAGCCAAGGTCCATTCTGATGAGGACAAAGACACCCCCAGCTCGGGCTGGCCCATCCCTAGGGGCTCCACATGGCTGAAGGCAGCGTGGGCCCCTGGGCTCAGCCATGTCCTTCTAGGTGTCAAGAAGTCTCGGCAATCTGCATCTGCACACCTGGACCTTGCGGGGAGGCCTAGTGATGGGGAGGCCGGTGCCAGGCACGGTTAGGAGGTGGTGCGCCAGCCTAGCCAGAGTGGGGAGCCTACAGCAGCCAGCACCTTTCCTGCCCTCCTGGTCTGACTTGGACCCATGCCTCAGAGCTGGGAGAGAAGGCAGCTGAGTGCAGGGCCCACAGGGCTGACGTGAATGGGCCCTGGTCCTCCTCTGGACACAAGGTCATGGTCACATCTTACATTCTCAGATAATTCGCCATCCATTGGATGTCTAAGGCGAAGTGCCTGACAACCTGCCCTTGATGCTTAGCCAAATGGCAAGTCAACGTGAAAGAAGAAAAACGAGTTTCTGTGCCAGAGTCCTGTGTCAGCAGGGGGCTGAGGAGGGGCCCTACAGGGAAATGGGACTCAGCTCAGGCCAGCCACGCCTGCTTTGCAGATAGCTGCTCAGCAGGGAGCAGGCATCCGGGTGCTGTGCGGCTCAGAGCACAGGGCAGGGGTTGGGGCCACAGCTGGCAGCGTCAGGCCACTGTGGTAGAGTCCAAACGGTGTCACCCACAGGAAGGGCGCTGGGTCCCTACATCTGCTGCATTGTCAGCTCGGCCTGGCTCAGTAGGGTGGGTCAGCAGTGTTGCAGTCACCTGGCCCAGCTCTGTGAGGGGACCGTCCCTCTGTGGGGTGTCAGGCCTGGGAGGCTCTGCCAGCGCCCAGGTTGAATGCAGGTTTGGCACTGTGGTAACGACCTGTGTCCCTGTCCATCTCGTGTCCTGATGTCCTCAGGTTGGCAGGGGGATGGACAGTGGATAGGAATTGGGGGTCAGCTAGCACATGTGCCTGGCATTGAGACCGACGTCCCTAAGGGCTCAGCAGGCCTCGCTCATGTGGGGCGGCGCAGGGCCAGCCCAGGTCTCAGGCAGCAAAAGAGCAGGGCACAAGGGAAGGCCCAGCTCTGTTCCATGTCAGTGACCCCTGGGCACCGAGGGCCAAGTGCAGAGTCACTTTTTGTTTTCAACAGAAGCAGTCGTCAAGGGCCTGACTGCTTGAGAAGAAAACCCAAGTCGCATGCTTAATGGCAGCTGGACACGGCCAGGGCTTTGAGCTCAGTCCCCCTGTGGTCCCCCTGCTGGCCACATCGGGTGCTTTTGTTAATTACCCAGGAGATGCGAAGGTTAGTTATTATCATCAATGACCTGAGTCATCAGAGACCCCGGGAAAATAATCGCCGCTTCTCGCGGTTGTAAAAATGAATCCAGCGTCAGAGCACAGCAGGACAGGCGAGTGCTGCTGCTGTCTGGGACCAGGCTGCCACAGCGGCCCCTGTTCCAGCCCTAGGGTGAGTGAGTCAGGTCCGCGGTTGTGCGAATCATGGAGATAAACAGCTCGGGGCCTGGAGCTTCTCGGGGAGGTGCCCGTCCATGCAACCCGGATGCAGCCGGCTGGGGGGGCAGTGTTGTCTGTGGATGTACATCCACGAGCCCCGGTCCCTGGGGTCCCCTGCATCACTGGTGCCTTCTGGCCCTGGGCAGCGCTGGCCCCAGCCTGGTGCGCACCTGCCCGCGTCCCCTCTGGTCAGAGGCCGGCAACCCAGCGCTGGTGCTCTCGGGAGGGGCGTCGAGGAAGATGGCACTTCTTTGAGTGGTCCTCACTCTGGGGCATCTATTGCAGGACGAGGCACTGGCCTCCTTGGTCCCGCCTGCCGGGCACCACAGGTGACACGGGATGACAAATCGTTGACTTCCTCCTGTGGCAGAGATTTTCTTTACTGCTATGTTTGAAGAGTGGCTACTGCTTGAAATACCAGCCTAATTAGCTCACTGCGGGCTGGATTCCTGTGCAGAGCAGAGCAGAGCGGCCCGGGGTCCTGCTCCCCGGCTCTGTAGGGGCTGCACAGGCCGGGTCTGTGCTGGGAGGGGAGTCCAGAGGCCACACTGTGGCCAAATGTTCTCCAGGGACCCTGGGGTGCTGCTGCGACGCAGAAACTGTGAACCCCGTGGGGCTGCAGCCTGGGGACCGCGGGGAGGGCCTTGTGGGCGTCAGCATAGGTGGGCAGCATGGGGCTCGGCTGGAGCCGGGCAGGTCGTGGGGTGGGGATGGGTGCCCAGGATGGCAAGGGGATTGGAGCAGAGGCCTCTCAGGGCTTGGGGCTCGGGGACAAGAGCTAGGCCTGCATTGGGTCAGCAGGGAAGGAACTGGAGCACTGCAGCCCCGAGTGCTGTGCCCAGCGGGCTGGGCCTGCAGGCAGCTGCATCTGCTTAGCATCCCAGCAGGTCTGCTCTCGGCTTATGGAGTTGTGCTGCAGTCCTGGGCCTGGTGCCTGCAGCCACCCTGGAGGTGATGCACAGCTGCAGCTCCAGGCTCCCTGCCGCCTCCACCAGGGACCTTGCCTCCAAAGTAATCCGGCAAGATGAAAGCAGGGGAAGACAGCCTCACATGGTGATGGCTGAGGCAGGGCAGGCCACACTAGGTCTGCAGTGGAACCTGCCCCCAGGACCTGGGGCTTCTCCCCGGAATCTCCAAGAGACCCAAACTGGACAACATCCAAGAGGTGGGCTGGGCTCGCACATGCCCCTCCCAGCCATGGGAGACTTTCAGGACAGCCACCTGCCAGTGGGGGAAAGGGAGGCGTGAGTCCCTGCTCATGGGGCTGTAGGCAGGGCTATCCCTTCTGTGCCTCGTCTCCTTGGGCCCGGGCCCTGTACTGCTGCCCTGCCCCGCACCCAGGGTTCTCAGTCCCTGCCTGGTCTGTGTTGAGCCTCCAGGGCCAGGAAGTTGCTGGGTGCCCAGATGCCACCCCCCGGTTCAAGCTGCACCCAGGAGGTAAGCAAGGAACCTGGAGTCACAAGACCCCATCCTTCTACAAGTCCTCTGTCCTGGAGCCAGGCAGTCCTCCTGCCAGCAGCCCCTGGCTGGGTCCCTTCACCCCTGCACGGCCCCCAACCTACCCTCTCCACGTTGCATGGAACCCAGTCAGGACCCTGGCACAAATGGAGTGGGGCTTCCTGCTTCACTCAGAATGTCCGGTGCAAAGGGGCATTAGGCAGGTTACATGGACACAGTTGCCTTTGCCTGACTGATCCATGAAATTTGAAACCAGAGCCTTGTGTCCCTAAATATGACATGGTGTCGACCGGGAGTCTGTTCGTGGGCTGCATCCACAAAGTGGAGCCAGCTGGAGACCTCCAGAGGACAGCTGCGGCAGTGACTGTCCCCTCAGTCCACACTCCTCTGGCTTCTCATCACCCCAGCTGTCCAGCTTGCCACACTCAGGTGGTGGCAGCAGGTGTCGTGGTCCTCACCCCACAGGTGTGGCTCAGCAAAGAGCCTGAAGGAAGCACAGGGCATGGAGGCCCCTGCTGTCCCCAGAGTGGGTTCGTCCTGAGGGGTACAGCCAACTGCGGGGCGTGGCCACCTCTCCAGCCCAGCCTGCTCTTCCAGTTCCTGTCACCTCACACCCTCAGCCAGCTCCCCTCCCACTCTGCCCATGGCCCCCTCCCTCTCTGGGCCTGCTGGATGCTGACCAGGGGAAGACACAGGACACCGGACACCAGGCTCAGGGACCTGAAGGGGCAGGGTACAGGGCTGCCCTCACAGATATGACCAGGCCGAACCTCTTGGAGGGTGGGGTTCTGCTCCCCCACGTGGGGGCCGGACGTCCTGGACGCACACAGTGGAAGCCCACACTCACAAATCCAGAGTTTAGGCTGTGGGTCTCTCCAGGTCCCTGGCCAGGTTGGCCCTGCGTGAGACACCAGCTGAGGAGCTCAGCGTGTGGCCCTGAGGCTCCCAGCAAGATGGCAGTCTGTCCAGGCAGTGGCAGCACCTGTGCCAGTGTGGCCAGGCCCTCTGTGGTGACAGAGCGACCCCTGAGCACGGCGACTGCTCCTTCACAGCCCGTAGCCCTGTGCTGGGCCTGGCCCCTGCACTCTGAGCTTGGCAGAGGCCAGCAGCCTCCTCGGGGAGGGGCCCGGTCCCCCATGGCTGAGTCCTGGGCCGGCTTCCCCACACGTCTGTGCTCCGTATGTCAAAGCTGTCCCGCGCGGCCCGGTGAGCGACCTGCATGCGTCCTGTTGGGCACGGCAGGAGCCCTCTGTCCGGCAGGAGCCCTCTGTCCTCGGAGGTTCATCTAAGCTGCACTTCCACCCTGCCGCCTGCACGTCCGCAGCATGGTGCCGCATTATTATGAGCTGTAAATCTCTGCTAAGTGTCTACTGCGCCTGCAGCCCAGGACGTCTGATGTGTCCAGAGCACCCGGCATCAGACAGTCCTCCCGCTGTCCCCAGGGTCGCCTCATGGGGTGACAGCAGCCAGCGGCCTGAGGGTGGGCGTGGGGCTCTCATCCTCCCCCTGAGCTGGGGCAGGAACCTTTCAGACTCCCCACAAAGCCACTGGCAGAGGTAGGGTAGGCGGGGGAAGGTGCTGGGTGCTGGGTGCTCCGAGCCTCCATAGGGTCACCTTCCACACAGGGCAGGGTTGGAGAGGGTGTAGGCTTCTTGTAGCTGTGGCTATAGGGGAGCAGCCCAGGAGGACTCAACTTAGGCAGGGCTAGAGGGTCCCATGGCAAAGAGCACAGAGAAGTGAGACTGGCCAGGTGCCTGGCAGGGACCTGTAAAGCTTAAACGTGGAAAAGTTGGAGATGATAGCAATAGGGAGGGAGATGGAGGTGGAGGCAGAGGCAGAGGTGGAGGTCAGGTGGGGAGATTATCCCCAGGAGCCCTCCCTGCTGGAATCCCACGGGTGCACATATCGAAGAATGACCTGGGCAGAGAGGTAAAGTCGAGACACTGGAAGTCACTGCCCGTGGAGGAGGTGGCGGGCCGGGGGGGGATGCTAAGTAATTACCGACTGTTAGTAACAATATCTGCACAAGAAGGCTTGCCCTGGCGCTCAGGGCGGTGCAGGAGCAGCCTCTGGGCCACAGCCCAAACTGGACCTGATCAGCGTGATCAGAAAGGAGGTGGGGACATTCACTGACGTGGAGTGGGATGGGCTCAGCCCCTGTGAAAGGCGAGGCCACAGGAGCAGCGGAACCAGGACCCGACTTACAGCCGATCCGCAAAGGAGAAGGGTTTTGGGGTGCAGAGGGGTGCTGTGACCTGCTCAGAGCCCAACCTGACTCCATTCTGTCCCAACCTCCACAGGCTTCAGGGTCGAGGGAGGATTTAGATTCCCCTCTGCGTGACGGCCTGGAGAAGGGGCATTCACCAATCACAGACGAATGCTAAGGCCGAGACCATTCAGTTAGCTGAGGACTTGGGAGGCAAGGGCGAGCTGGAGCGGCGGGTGCAGGGTGGCCTACACGCGGAGATGAGCACAAGAAAGGGCGGCACTGGGGAGAGCGGGGCGGCCAGACTGGCACACCCTCACTGGCCCCGCAGCTTGCCTATGCAGGGCCCACTTTAAGTCTAAGAGCTTTGGACCAGGAGGGTGGGGCCAGAGTCCTGGGCATCAGGTGGGATGGAGACCCTGAAATGGGGCTTGGGAGCCAGCAAGTGGTTTGGTAAGGACCCTCTGATGTCCAGGGAAATGAGGCCATGGTCACCCTGGGCTCGGAGGGGCAGACAGTGCTGTCCTTGAGGCACCTGGGATGACGGCAGGCAATGGCGGGAGTACGGCAGGGCAGGAAAGCAGCAGGGTCAGCATGGCCTCTGCTCCTGAGCCCACCCTCCCTCTGCGGTCCTTCCAGCCCTGCCACCCAGCTCCCCCCTTCCCTGCCAGGGCCATGCTGGGCAGTGACATTCGAAGCCCAGGGCCCACAGGGCAGGGGGAGGCGCAGCCTGCCCGCAGTGCTCCTGGAGTCCAGGTGCCCAGGGCACCTCCAGCAGAGGAGCTAGAGCAGGTCTGGAGCCCGCAGGGTGGTGTGACAGCACGATTTAGAGTCTGGTGACTCACATCAGCAGATGCCAGGCCGCAGAGGCCTGGGTCTTTTTCCTCCACGGGGTTAGCCTGGCCCTCCTGCAGGAGTTGGACAGGTTACTCAGATGTGGGTTCTCCCCTTGGGGAGAGTCTGCTCAGGGATTTGGCAGAGGGGTCAGGCGAGTTCAGGGGCAGGCAGCTGCTGTCGGAGACCAAGGGCTGTGGCTGGAAACTGCGCTATGGGCTCTCTGGACTGAGGGGCTGCAGGCAGGCAGGGCGGCCAGGCAGCAGGCTCAGGGGAGCCCGGGTGGCCCCAGCCAGGCCTGACTGCCGGTCTGCTGGTGGTCTTCCAGCCTGGCTCATCCCCTACAGTTCAGTGCCCTTGGATCAGCCCAGTAGCTCAGGCCCTGGTCACTTGTCCAATGCTTAGCACCAGAAGAAGGGGTCTTGGAGCCCAGAGCCCCAGGGAGGACTGGCTCAGGTGGTGGGGAACGGGAATTGTCACCCTCAGCCACCACAGTGGGACCAAGGGGCAGATGCCAGCCCAGGCAAAGGGTGCCTGGTTGGTAGCTCCAGCGTCAGCTGGTTTTGGGGGGTGCCACACATCTTTATGTCCACCTTCCAGGGCCACGTGCTAGTGAGCTGACACCACAGGGGGCAGTGGCGAGAGTGCACGCTGTCTGAGGCGCTGTCTCCCTGGCTCCTCCCCTACCCCTGCCTTCCCCAGGGCTACCCTCAGCACTTGCCTTAGGGTGCCTGTGCAGGGCAGCCCTGTGCAGCCGCAGTGTGGTCCAGCTGGTGTGGGTGGTTCCCCAGTGAGCCCCTGCTCTGGGGCATCACCGATGCCAGTCCGGTGGCTCTTGCTCTGCTCCAGTGTGTCTACCGCATCAGTGTCCGGAGCTGGCAGTGAGGGGCAAGGGTGCCCCCGAAGAACTTCTGTCCACATAGCCGACCGCAGCAGGACTCTCACCTGCATCCTTCTCAGGGGACAGGAAAGTGACCTCCCTGAGGAGGGGCCGCCCCGCCACTGTCACACCCACCAAGGTACAGGAATCACACTGCTCTGCCAGGTGGTGCAAGGTGGCCAATCAGGTGGCTTCCATGACCCTGCTTCCTGCCGAAAGCCATGAAGAGCAGCTGAGCACAGCAGCCCCTGGGGAGCCAGCTCTCTCCCGCAGGAAGTGCAGGTGGCCAGAGGCCGCCTCCAGGGCCAGAGATGGCAGGTGTTCCGCCTCCATAGGACCAGTGCTCCTCCTTTCTTATACTCACAGGGACATGGGTACCATGAGTGAAGCACCACGGGGGTCCTGGCTGACAGCTGACCTCTTCACCTTGACCTAGGTGACCTCGGCAGCTGTAAGGAGGGTGCCCATGCTCCAAGGAAAGTGGGGCTCAGAGTGAGGAAAGGGTCCCTCGAACCACACTCAGGAGGCTGTGTGGCCTGAGACTTCCCAGCCTCAGGATATGAGGCCACGGCTTGGCTCGGAGATGCAGGATCTGAGCCACCGTGGAAGATGTGACATTCACGGGAGTAGAGAGGACGGGGGAGTGGGCCGAGGAAGGCCACGGCCTCTCACGTGGAACAAGGGGCTGGTACTGACAGCTGTGGGCCCCGCCCTGGAGGGGAAGCAGTTAAGCTGGCAAGGAGTATAGACAAATGGAGCGCTGGCTGGGCCGTTGCCAGACACACTGATGCTTCCTGCTCAGCACAGAAACAGTGCAGAACCAGCAATGG
>PVKA01021717.1:0-38221 GCA_004027165.1 Ctenomys sociabilis
TCCCATCCCATCCCATCCCAGGACATCACCCAGGCTAACATTACATAAGGCAGGCCATTCTGTGATATTGGGAGCAACACCACTTGCTTCCAAATTTTTGGATAAGTGTAATATTCCCTGTTGTTACAGGCAAGATCTTTTAGATATTGAGTAGGTTGCAGTGGGAAATCAATATTTCTAAAAAAATTCTAAAACATATACAAGGCTGCAAAGTACCTACTAAAATATGTATTACCAGCAACTCTCTAGAAAATAGAGACCTAAATATATAGTAAAACAAATTTTCTAGGGCCTCAGAAGTTTTCTTTTCTTTTCTTTTTTTTTTTTTTTTCTCTAACTGGTTGTTAAGTACATTTCAGTGTTGCTCTTCATTCATCATATAAATTAATGTGTACTGAACTTGTTTGTGTTTATAGGTGCTAGGGGTATAAGGATGAATAAGACAAAACATCTGATTTTTCTCTTGAAGAGCCTACATTTAGAAGTATGGCAATATTGTATGAAAGGACCTGGCTCTTCACTCTATCTGTAATGTGTGTTTTGACCCCAGAGTTTGAGTTTCTCTGCTTAGAAAGATAGCCTATTTCTGTATGCCCTTACCCTATATTCAACCATGTGACTTACTTGAACCAATAGCACCTTGGCAGATGTGAATCTCTGAAGCTTGAACAATGTTTTGTGCTTCGTTGTGTCTCTTTGCACCTGTGCCTTCAACTATGAGACTATTTCAACCTTAACCTTTTAGATGGATATGAACAACATTTGGAAGGTGTTGTATCTGTACCAGGCCAGCCAATCAGCCACTGGGCATGCAGATGAGTACAGCTGAACTCAGAAGGACTGCGGAGTCTAAGAACCACACAAAAGTTGACAGTTTTAAATCTCTGGGTTTTGAAATAATTTGTCCTACAAATGTTATCACGGCAAAATATACTTGCTAAGGAAGGTATAGATAAGTAAGTGAACATGACTTAAATTGATGAATAGTATAATAAAAGGTACACATGGGTGGCTCTTTCTTCTGGGAAGATGAAATACTACAGTGCTGTGGTCCTCCTGCTGAACTCATCTGAAGTGTTAGACAATCAATACAAACCCAGCCTAAGAAGACTTGGAAAGGCAAAATGAAAGTCCGGTAGATGACACACTTATGAGCTGAAGTACGTAGTAACTCTCTGCCCTGTACATATCCCTTTCGGCTGTTACATATCCCAGATGTGGAGGTAGTAACCCAGAGCCTGCTGTCTAAGCAACTGCACAGAAAAGAGGAAGCTTAGATGCTTTGCTTTAGACAACAGGAAATGCTGTGATCCTATCAAAACATCCAAAAACAAATTAAAATACCTAATTGAACATGCATGTAAAGTGCTAGGAAAGTTGCTACCAGCCCTGAGGTCTAAAATACATCCTGAGGTATTTTGCTCCCTGAGGATCGCACCATGGGTGACCACTTCTGGGAGAATCTGGACCAACCATGAGAATGAGGATAAAACATTGCAGATGGGTAGGGAGCCTGAGGATGAGTGTGGAGGGCAGAATGAGGATGTATTCCTGAGTTCTTGTGCCACTTTCTTGGCTTTGGTGGTGCTGCTGCAGCTGTCCATGTGTCTGTAGGTATCCAGGAGCCACTGAGATACAGACATCATCATTTGTTGAAACTTCCCTTCCATTTGCCAGAAAAACGGCATGGGTATGCTGTAGTTCAGCGGTGGTGATAGGGATGTTACTGAATGGTCCCCAGTTTTGCCAGTGTTCCTTTCCTTTAGTATGTATGCTATCAGTGATGGTTTGAAAGGCACATTCAAATATGCTGTGCCTCAATTAATTGCAAGTGATGGAAGAGGGAAGACCATTTAATTTCACGGCACATAAAAATATTTTACGAAGAAGAGTCTTTTTTCAAAGTAGAAGAACCCACTCGGTAATTTAAGCTCAGTACCAACAGATATTAGTCCTTAGAATCATCATCAGCGGATATAGAGTAGCCTACTCAGGGCTATTTTTGCCAAAATGTGTTCTTAACCGGAGTGTGCATACCTCTGCCAGCAAAACAGAAGCTGCTTGCGGAGCTTGCTCATACTGCTGCTCTTGGGAGCAAAACTCCTTGAAAAAAATTTGTTGGTGGAGAGTAAGTCAATATCAGTGTCTTGGCAGCAATGATCAAGGAATTCGGGGTTTATATCATGATAATTTTCTCTCAAATTGGAGGGACACTTAGTGTTTTCCCCTTTAAATAATTAAGCATTATTAGATTTTACAAGTATTGGTTGTTTGCTATCTAAGACTTTGTACCACTTTCTCCACAAGGACGTTGAGAGTTACCTGTAACAAGAGCAGTGGAAAGCGTTGTGCGTATTTCCATTGCTGGTGCTGTGCTCTCCGTGTCTTTATGTTCCTTTGGACATTTTAATTATCACCTAAAAGGGAGAAAGGTGTACATGCTTTATAGTAATCATTGGTATTATTACTATAGCTGCTGCACAATGATGATATAATATTAGATTTCATAGCCAAAACCATACGGGGATCACCACATTTCATCATCATGAGAATTTTGAGAAGATAATAGGTGTGATTCAAAAATACCACGAAATTAAGAAAAAATTCTTTATATGCATTCGATAGAACTCCTTTGTTCGAGGGATAGTTGGCGAAAATTTTTTCCTCCGCTTTGTGAGTCTTTTTTATTCTTTGGTGATTTCTTCTGATATGCAAAAGCTTTTCAATAGGGTGAGATTCCAGTTGTTGACTCTTCAAAGAGTTCTACTGGTCTATTGAAAGGAACAGTTAATGGTTTAGTTCTTTTCTCTTCTTCTAATTTTTTGACCAGTTTTGCATGCTTGTGTCTGGTCATCTGAACAACTAATTTGAAGACAACAATATTCAATATAACAACTGTTGTTGAGTTCCTATCATTTTGGTTAGTGAAATTCTGTATTGTTTCTACTTTTTTATTTTCTTTAAAAGATAAAGGAAAATATCATGAACACTTAAAAATAAATGATTATAGTGAAACACATTGCCATGAATCACTCCCAGAATCACTCTCCTCCTTGCCTCAGCCACGAGTACCTCATCGTCCACTGCACTTTCCCAAGCAGTTGTGGAAATTTCCTTTTACTGCATTGCCGGGGCTGCCACATTCTGGAGCGATGCAGTGCACTTGCTTTTCATCATTGTTTTGGCTTCAGCGAAGCACAAGAGTTGCACACTACATCCTGGTGTCTTTATGAGGCTGTCTTTCTTTTGTTTTTTACAGTTGAATAATTTTATTGAGAAAGAAGTAGCAATGGGATAGCTCCAAAACAGGTCAGTAGTAAAGTTACAATAATTAATACATTGCATACTGTTGTCTTTGTAGTAGTTGTTCCTAGTACAAGATGCAAGACATGGTATCTTGTCCAAACACTATTAGTGCAAAACCTTCTTCTTATGGAATGAAGAGAAATTGGCTGTATATTTATGCTATTTTGTATATACAGATATATATATTTTTTCCATTAAAAATGGTCCATTTATAGCCCCTTTGGTTTATTTTTGCCAGAGATGGGTATTCCATTGCCATTCATATAATGTAGATGAATGAATTCAGCAGAGTAATCCAATATAGTCCAGTAGTCTATAATAGTAGTGGGTTATCCACATGACTGGCAATGTCAGAAGTTGTTGACTTGAGCCTTATACAGTTCAGCATATTAATATGGCTTTACTTTTTATACTTCAGTCTCATATTTTCTGCTGGATGGTGAAGAGCAAGATAAACCTATATAGCAAGACCTATCTGACAAAAATAGTAACTTTTTTTTAATCTGACAAGGTCAATCAGATCCCCTCAGGACTTACCCTGAAACCCTGTACCTCAGTTTGTAAATCTTTTGTCAATGTCGAGGTGTCTTTCTTTTGGATCTCGCTTAGCAGCAGTGTTCACCATGCTTTCTTTTTATTTATTTATTTTTAATTTTGCATTCTGTGTTCACAAGCTTATATATTAATGAGTATTGAGACTTGTAGAACCTTAGGGACACTTTGTGTTTCTCCACAATTTGCAATTATACTTTCCAACCCAAGCAATGAGAGAGTGTATTGCAGTGAATAACAGAAGTAGTAGAGACATGTCAGGAGTATTTTATGGCTGTGGAAGTTCTAATGAGATTTGGTGAACACATCACGTGAGTGAAGTTGTGCTGTCAGTCTTCCATGGCACATCACAAACTGGACCATGTTTTCTTTTTAAATCATGTCCTCAAGACATTCGTGAAAGACTTGCAGAACTGTTTCTGAAAGAGGTAAGAATAATGAGATAAATGTGTTTGAAAGGGAAGATTTAATGAGGACTAATAGAGATGTGTCTTTTACCATAATAATTTAAAAAATTAACATTCACTGGGTAGTTTGCTTGTATGTCCGTTATGGAAGTCATCTTGCAGTTGTCATCTTCAATTGCTGGGAAATTTTCAGAAGATTCATTTTAAATAATAAAAAAAGCTCTCCTCCACATGGGACAGTGGTGCTGGTTTCAAGGGATGAGAGCTGAGTGGAGCTGGTGCAAGGCTGCTACTGCTGCTAATTCAAGCTTCCTCAGGCATAGGCTCAGGGAGAGCCATGCCTGGTGGCACAGTAGGAAACTACCCTCCAGCCAACATAGCCTGGAGTTAGCTCAGTTAGCGCATTCCCCTTCTTCTCCTCGCATAATTCCCAGCATTCTTGGTGCTACAGACCTGATGATGAATTGGCAGTGAGTGCCATGAGGACCCTGACACCTAGAACTACGTGAATGTGCCCACATACGTGGGCGCTGGCTTGCTTGAATCATCCTCAGCTCAGTGACTTAATGCCTCATTTTGAACCCTTGAGAGTTCACAGCCTGTCATATTTACTCATCCTTTTCTGGGGTGCTGGCTCCTGCTTGCCCCATTTGAGCTGGGCTTGCTTAACCTGCCCCATGCTTTTCTGTTACCTGGATGTCTTCTTTTGGGTTGTCTTCTGTCTTGTTCATATAAGTCATATTCATTTTTTTCCTTTTCCATGCTCTGGATGTCATATATTTGTGGTGATATCCAACTCAGGAAGAAAATGCTCCTTCTATGTGGTTAGTATTCATGGTCTGCTATTCAGAAAGTCTACATTGCTTTGTGATTGAGAGAGAACTGCTCCTGAGCCTTTTGTGCATCTGGCTTGAATTTATCATCACTACATTGGCAGTGAGGTTCTTATGATTCTCACAGACTGGAATTCTGAGGGTTCTATCTTGTTTTATTCTCCCTGAGATAGCTGCACTCTGCGGGACTTTTGTAACAAAGTTCACTGAAAATCCAAAAGTATTCATCCTGCTATTCACAATTTTTTTTTTTTAATTTTTAAAAGGAAACATCACAATCATAATTGTGGATTGTCTATCTCTGGCAACAAAGGCAGGAGCATCAAGTTTTTGAAGATGGAAAAATGGTCGCCTTGTCTGGACACATCAGAATAAGAACAGTGCATATCTGCATCAGTACTAAAAACCCTGGCCACAAGTGTTAAGCTACTATTCTATTAAATCATTGTGTTTTCATCTCCCAAATGCTGGAGGTTTCTGGTACACGGAGGGTGTGCTCTATTAATGCTGATTTATCTCACCAGGACTTTCTCACCCAGGTGTTCAAAAATGTCAGTCTTTTGAAATTTCAACAGCATTTGCGATTCCAGAGAAACAGCACTTATCTGGGGAATTGATTGGAAGCTTTGAACAAGAAGGTCAGGTTGCGGAGGGATGAAGCTCCACAGCAGGGACAGTAAGTAATGCGGAAGAGAATTTGTGAAGGTTCAGTTTGAGTCACTGGCTGATGTTATGCTCATAATACACAGAGATAAGTACCAAAGAAGCTTCTACCTTGATAACTTGGATGTCAGCTTTTCCAAAAGACACTTGTCTTTTCATGTGTTGGTTGATTCTTAGCATGGAAATAAACCTTCACAATGCAGCAGGCAAGATACAATCCAGTAGCAAAGCATGTTTTGGATGGATTTCAAGAGAAAAATCACTCTTGCCCTGCAGGTTTAGAGCTGAAGACCCTTGAGGAGAGGGGATCAGAAAGCATCTTCCTTTACTGAAGACCATCAAGGCTATGAGGTTTTAGTTTCTGTGTTTTTTTTCCAAAAAAATCTTTCAGCCAATTCAGTGGTCCTTATTAATCATTTATTTGTTAAGAACTTTCATTTTTTTCCTGAGGATGACAAATGTTTTCTGTCTTAAAGGTCAGTATATTTCTCATCAGGAATGCTGTAACCTCTGCATTCTGTCTGTATTGAACAGGACCAGAAGAAAGATTCCATTTATGCTTAGAGAAGAGATCTTATAGGAGAAAATCAATTTCTGTATTCTATTTTTTTTTCCTTGTAAAAACACGAATCTCTTCAGCAGTCAAGCTGGCTTACTGTTCAGTCTTACTGCTCCCCTTCACCCTGTCTGCCTGCCCAGGGGGCCCAAGGGAGATTTTCAAGTAGGAGGTCCGGAGCTTAAGGAACTCATGTGTGCAAGACATGAGCAACTACAGGCAGCATGGAGCAGAGCAGAAGCGTCACCTGCATCTTTATGGTATCAGTGCGACACAGGTTGTCATCTCATGCTTACATTCTTACCTAGTGCCTTATCCAGGCATGTTCATCTGTACTCAGCAAAAGTTACCTAATCGTGGGGAAGCCTGTGCTAGGCAAGTGGGAACTCATCCTCAAGTGTCCTTAGATGCCCTGCAGTTAGGAGGAATCTGGCTGGTTCTCCACACACCCTCTAAACAAATGTTCACTCTTAGCACATGAAACAGGTTTTCCTTTCATAATTTCAAATAGTCAGGCTTGAAATGAAAGGAGGTCAATAATAGAAAAAAGAAAGACATCGAGTAAGAAATTTAGCATCAAAGAACAACAATAGGTAACATTTATTGACTGCATAAAATATACTTGGCCTGCTTAAAGAGAGCTCAGCTCTTTTTTCTACAGTGTAGTTTTATTAAGAAGTCTTATCCTCGTTTTCAGATAAGAAACCAAAAGTTCATGAACAAAGTTAGTTAAGGCTATGGACAAATATGCAGCAGGGCCTGGTTTTAAACATGAGATGCTCTGATTTTAGATTTCTAGATCCACTATACAACATTATTAATAAATCATTACATTATAAAACCAGTAGAAATAGATGTTCCATTCCATCACAATACTATGTTAGCAGTCAGATTTTGTAATTCTAAGCCTTTGTGGCTGCTATTCATCACATAATGCATTGTGTTAAAATCTGTGCAGATGGTAGATTGTGAACAATAGAGTTTCTAAGTCTTAAGATCAAGCACGTCACTCTATGAGCAATAAGAGGAATGTTGGAGAGCACTGAGCAGAATGAGTACTAAGCCCAGGATTTATCAGGTGTGTAGCATCCCGGAACTTCCCAGATGTGTAGGGTCCCAGGACTCAGCAGGTGGATAGCATTCAGAATGTTGCCCGTCTTTTCAAGCTTCAGTGTCCCCATCTGCATAACAATTGCTTGTATTTATAACATGATTTATTGCTGCAAATTATTTCTCTCTAAGCAGTCTCCTTATTTGAATCTTGCTAGGATCAGGTAAAAAGAGAACAATTAACCTAATTTTACAGGTGGGAAATAGAGTCCAAAGAGACCATGAGGCTTGTCTGAAGACAGACAGATGCCAAATGGTAAAGAGGAGAATGCTAATTCTCTTGTAACATCAGGCATTTTACACATTTCACAGGATTGTAAGAGATACAAATTGTAAAAATGCTTTGCAGTCTATAAAATCCAGTAAATATTTGCTATCCTTCTTGTCCCATGCAGTTAAGTGAGACTTTCCTTGTTGAAAATCCTTGATTTTTACCTTTGATCTGGAGACTTGAGTTAGAAAATAAATACAGAATGTATTTATTTAATACTATCTTATGTTATTCAATGTAAGATAGTGTAGTTTTGTAGATCATTTACAGTGATAATCTTTTACAGTAATGACACTTTAAATATCCTGTAGAGTTTTAAAAATTTCCATGAGAAAAATACATTATTTGTGAAATAACAAAAAAGAAGAAAAATAAAAGATGAGAGGAGGAGGGGGAAAGAAGCAAAAAAGGAGGAAGAATATGTGTCAGTGAAACTCTTTAAAAGTATTTAGCTTTAACTTTATGAGGGCAAAGATATTAACTTTATGGTACATGACGATGTGTTCTGAGAAAATAAGAACTCATGAGATGCTAGTGAGATGAAATAGAAAAAAATGCAATTGGACTAGAGGAAGTAATTCCTAAAAGATAAAGAAGAGGAGGACAAAAAATACGTGAGAACCAGAGTCTTCTACAAATGGGACACTTTGCTTGCTTGGGCATAGGCCTGAGCTTCCCAGGGCTGCAGCTCTGCCCCGTGACATTGCATTCCCTATCAGATGAAAACGCGTGAAGGATGGCAAGCCTTAATGCAAACGATGGCACTCAGGGCAGGTGTCTCTCAGAACTGATACCTGCATCCTCTTCCAGCTTCTCTCAGAAACTTTCAGTCTTTGCTCAGCTGTTGCCATCTCAATTTCTGGCAACCCCTTAACCATAGGAAACCTCTTATATCACAAGATGCAAGGAGGGGTGACAGGTATAACACAGGTTAAGAGGGCATTTGTCCCAAAATACAGTTTCCTCGTCTGCATTCCATTAAGGAGTGCGTTACAGCAAGGTTAAAGGTTTTGAATGTTAAGTGCAGGTTTTTGGTCAGAGAAATAGAAGTTAACCTTGAATATTTCATTTGAAGAATAATGTTCAGTTCGTATACAATTAGATTTACTTTTATCCATTAATTTGTTTCACAGACCATTTTCTGAGCAGCAACTGTGAAGCACAGCCCATGGTTAGTATTGTGGACAAATAATAATGTCTATGTCCTTATGTTATCATGTACCTCCCTTCATTGCATTGGACCTGCTCTTAAGTATCCAACTCACTCACAGTCCTTTGTGTCTGTCTTTTGTTACAGTCAAAATGCAAGGTGGTTCATAGAGTAGGAAAAAATGAGGCAGGTTCAAAATACATGCACAGAACCATACAGGAAGGTTGCTGAGAGAAGAGAGGAGCGGAGAACATTAGGGCATGTGTTGCCTGAGGCCAGCATCACTGAGTCTGTCCGTCTTGGAAATTTTTGAAAAGATGCAGTGCGAATCTGTAAGAGCAAAGGTCACAAAGGACTAGGAAACCTCCATAAAACCTTTAATCTAAAAAAAAACAAAAACAAAAACCCTTGATCTTCCCATTGACATCCTTCAGTTTAAATTTTTTAAAAATCTTTTTTTTTTTTTTTTTTTTGGTTTAGGTTTGAAATCAGACTCATGGTGATCTTGCTATCTCAGCCTCCCCAGTGCAGGGATTACAGGTATGCACTACCACGCCCAGTTTCGATGGCTTGCATGGCAAGCCAAGGGTTTTGGGCTGGCATGGCAGGCAGTATTGGGGATTGAACCCAGGTCCTTATGCTCTCCATGCAGGCTTTTAGACTACCAAGCTATCCCTCGCATCTGACATCCCCTGATTCAATAACCAGGAGTTTGGCATGCCAAGAAACTTGGAGATGAACTCCACATTATCTGAGTGGGATCTCCTGAGCCACTAGGATGTCATATAATGTGTAACAGAAGCAAACGGTAAATGTTTAGTGTTAAAAATTACAGTAGAAGGCACACTTATGTAACTCCCTCACCTTGCACTCAGGCATTCTGTCATTCTTGTCACTCTCTGAGGCGGTTCTGCAGTCCCCTCTCCTGATTGTCTTTGACACTCTGTAATCAGAAACACGGTGAGTGCTGCTGCCGAGTGCTGTCCAACAGAAAAGTTTGTCAATACACAACGTTCACCCACCTTATTCTCCAGATCTGGCACCATGAAACTCCTGGCTCTTCTCTGAAGTCAGAGTGACCATTAGGGGTAACCGTTTAGAATTGCTTCGGGATTGCAAGGCAGCCATGGCAGTGCAACTAAAGACGGTCAGGAAAAAGGAGTCCAGAACTACTTTGGAAAGTGGCAAAAGAATGGCAGAGGAGCAGAAACTGTATTCAAAGGGAGGGAAGTATTTTAAGGGGGGTTAATTCCAATGTGCCTTTTTTATTTTTTATTTATTTTTTATTTTATTTTATTTTTTTCCATTTATTTTTATTTTATTGAAATACAAATGTCAATCAGACAGTTTCAAAATACCATAACCATACAGAGTCGATGAAATAATACATTGCAACTGTTTTCATAACGTTTTGGTATTGTACAAGGTGCATACATGATATTATATTTACAGGTTTTTATATAGCTGAATTATATCAAAGATTCAATAATTATTTACCTAGTGGATGACCATAGCACTAAAAGCCGACATAATATCCTGTCCCACCCTTTTAACACAGTAAAAATTTAAAAATTTAAACATTCATTGTATCTTTTTTTTTTTTTTTTAAATTTACACCTCATTGGTATGGCTTTTGGGCCCACATAGGACCGAGATCATGTTCAGGTTTCATCATTACCTAGATGGATAACTTTGGGGAGTTTCGTAGGGCCTGGGAATTTACACCGTCATTTATCAAAAGACAGTAATAATGGCATTTATCACTAGGGGCGTGCTAGCAAGCATGTAACAATCAAGACACTAGATGAAAAATGAAAGAGCATGGAATTGTTGACGCATCTGCTGATTTCCTAGAGGTTTTTAGTCTGACATCTGCTATTGTGATGTTACTAAACGCGGGAAGCGACATAGACAACAGAGGACGCCCGCTGGCTCCGATGCACCAGTGCACATCACCAAGCGTGGCCCGAGGGCTGAATAGAACCGCTCCGGTTACCTCAGACCGCAGGTGTGCTGTGAGGCTTTCGGCCCCCCGTCACGCTCCTGGTTTCCAGCGGAGGGTCTTTCTCGTAGTGGTAGGCTGCTCTTCTACACCACTGCCTTGCGAGTCGCCTATGTCGTGGGGCTGAGGCTGGATTCATTACTGCTCCTCCCTGGCTGCTGCCCGCGCTCACTGAATGCACGCGTGTTGTTTGGGAACCGCAATTAAAATCATTTATCAAAGTCAAGTTGCCTGAGCGTTTTCTCTCCAGTTAAGCGGCAAAACTCCATCCTGCACGGCCTGCGCTGCGGGGTGGGATCTGCCCCGGAGACCTCCTCCATCTGGAGGGTCTCAGTCGCGATTGGCAAGAGCGTCTGGCCCACTTCCAAGCAGCCCTCTAATTTGGGCAGCCACTGCCTCCTGTGGCCCGCGAGGTGTTCCTGTGGGTTTCTGGCGAGCTTGCCTTTGCAGTCACCGAGCCCCTCTGTCACGGGCTCGTACCTCAAGTCAGGAGGCAGGATCTTCTTCAACTGTCACTCAAGGTGAATCAGACTGTGAGCCTCCAGTGCTTTTTGTATATGTGTGAAGCTAAGAGGCTTTTAAAAATTTTTTATTTTTCTAAGCACATGTTGGTACTGCATGATGATTTCGTTCTTTATGGCAGACGATACTGTACATAACACATCGGAATCCTGTTTGCATCCACTTTCCCTTGTCTGCCTTCCCCTCTCTCGACCTCTTGGTCTCTCTCCCATCTGCAAGCAACCTATCATCTTATTTCCCATTAAGCCCTATGTGTACCAGCACAGTTCATAACGGCCAATTCTTGGATGCCATCTATATGTCTATCAACAGATTGATGGATAAAGAAAATACAGCACTTATACACAGTGGAATACTACTCAGGCATAAAGAAGGATAAGACTCATTCATATGAAAATAGATCCACCTGGAGACCACAATATTAAGTGAAATGAAACAGACTTATAAGATTAAATATTACACTGCTTCTTTTATATGAGAAATACAGGTCCTCTGGGTTTTTATGGTATAGGAATGCTATACTTGTAGAATCAGAATGCATTGAAGTCATAGCGAAGATTGCAAATGAAAATGAAATTTGTCTCCTTGGTGTTATCTGCTTCCCCATGTGTCCCTGCACAGAAGATGCTTAGAACTTTAATGCGATTTTATACTCTCATTTCAAGGGATTTTTCCTCCCATATCTTCCAAACTACAAGTGGCTTTTTTTTATTTGCTAGGTGATAAAGGGCAGTCCTGAGCTAATCAAATCAAATAATTCATGCTGGCTGCAGCTCCCAACACGTCATTCTGCTTAGCCCATACAATCTATATTGTTGGAAATGTCTCCAAAACTTCTGAGAAATGAGTCCAGTAGATACCCCCAGACCTTGTGGCAGTGAAAGAGAAGATGACGGGATGGGTAACACCGACGGAAGTGGGGCTTGGGGTGCAGGTGACGCCCAAACAGTGCAATGTAGACATCAAATGGTGTCACAAACGCTTGTAATGCTGCTGACCAGTGGTGACAACATGGTCCAGACCAGGATTCCTGAAATCTGTCAAAAACATTCAAATTTAAAATGATTAGATTTTAGCTTCCTTAATGGGTGAGGCTTAATGAATAGCGTGTGGCTTATTATGTGTCTCTGTGGAGAGGACTGTGTTGGGCTGGAATTATTTACCAGGCTTTGAGTCCAGGGCGATTTTGTGTCACAGTTTCTTCCTTTTTTTCTTTTCTTTTCTTTTTTTTTTTTTTTTTTTTTTTTTTTTTGTGTGTGTGTGTGTGTGTGTGGAACTGGGAATTGAACTCAGGCCCTTGTGCTTGCCAGGGAAGCACTTATTCTACTGAGCCATCTCCCCGGCCCCGTATCACAGTTTCGTGGATAAAAGAAAACAATTGTAGCAAACCATCCTGTGCCAACTTGGTGGTAATTCTTCCTAGTTTAGGAGAGTTAGCAGACTGGAGAGGGCATGTACCTGCTGCCCTTCATGGAGTCCCAGGTTCTTCCCAATGAATAGAAGTTTTCACTTCACAGGTGCTCATTGGAATCACTGATTCCATTAGGTCTTTTATGCCACCAGACATGCACGTTTTATGAGCATTTCTTGGATTGTAGCCATGCTCTGTGTGTCTCAGCTTCTTCCCTTGATGACTCTCAGCTGACTCAGAGGAGAGGAGGAATTTATGTCTGCTCAGTGGAGGTTCTGATGAGTATGTCTTAGCAGGGGCTATTTCCCAGTGGAGATTTCTCACATGGGCAACTTCACTTGGTGATACAATCTATCAGTCAGTGATATTGATTGAGTATCTCTGTTTGTGAAGCAGCATGCAGGGGTTGGGTCCAAGAGAAATAATGTATTATATATCTGTCAGAGGCCTTTCTGGCAAACAAAATCTCTGAGCACACAATCATATTTTATTTTCTCTGAGACAGATTAATGGAAATAGATTCCATCCCATTTTTGCATCTATTCACACAAGTCCTAAGATAGTTCACAACTTGCTCAAGGTCAAACAAAGAATGATAGTGAAGGGGATGACATCTTACATCATTATCTAAGAGGTAAATGAAGTGATCACAGAGGGCTTTCAAGTCACTGAGAAAGACAATGCCTATGATTTCCTTTCTACATATTCTTGAGAGCTCACTTCAGCAAAAGCAATTTGTGCAGGGGATAATCAGATTATTGACACTATCAATCTTCAGAATGCAGGGTCAGCATTGACTGTTGACTTGGCCTTTCTCAACAGCTGGGCAAAGTAAGCAGAATCACAGACAAACGTCAACGGCTCCTCTTGTTCAATTTGTGCTTACCTACAGGAGTTCCTCAGCCACAACAAGCTGCTGTCTCAGAGTCACTCAAGCATATCACAATTTTCACTTTCTCTGAGCTGAGATCTTCTGACGAAAACTCAAGAGGAACAAGACTGACCTTCAACCTAGTGATGTGGAGGGAGGTAGAATCTGTGTTTGCATTCATTTTTTAAAAAGCTGAAGTAGAGTTCACATGACAGCAACCACTGCCCTTGGGGAAGTGCTGGGATATGGTTAGCAGGAACAATCTAAGTTCTTAGAATCACACATGAAGAACACAGCTTCATCACAGCTTCCTAGAGATCTTAATCATTAAAAAATGAGGTCATAATTCCTGCATACCAATTTAATTACTAGTTTTTGATGGCAATAGATATCAGTTACCATGGCTTATGGGGAAAAAGCAAGGCAAGAGGGGGAGAGATGGCATAATCAGTCATTTCTTTCTGGATCACAATTTCCAGATCCCTTGCATGACCAGTGGCCTTTAAATGGATGCTGACATTGTGAAATCTTCCTTACTGGGTGCCGTATGCATTACTGTAAATATTCTTTGGCTTTGATTCAGCATGTAATTAAGTTACATGGAAATTGTACAATCCTTTGGAGTCTTACTTTTAATATTTGTTAGCTGTTATCAGAACAGCATCATTTCCCACCACGAACGCAAAACTATTCTGAGTATTCCACCCAATGGGCCATGAGGAATAAGATTGTCCAAGTCAGGTATGGCACCACATGCCCATAATTACAGTATTCAGGGAGTTAGAGGCACAAGGATCACAAGTTCAAACTTATACTGGGTAGTTTAGTGGCTTAGGAACAAATTTTCTCAAAATACAAAAAACAAACAAACAAACAAACAAACAAACAAAAAAAAAAAAAAACACTGGGGTGTAGCTCAGTATGGAGGCCCTGGATTCAGTTCCTAAATCTCCAGTTACACACACACAGACACACAGACACACAGACACACACACACGTGTGCATGCACACTCACTCACATATACATTGTCTGGTCTATCTAAACAGAACAGAATCTCTTCTTGACAACTATTATTAACTCTAAATTTCTCCAGTCCTACAGTCAAGTTTTCTACAGTGTTACACGTTGGGCAGTTTCCTCACAGGAATGCACTTGGGTGATTCATTTCAGCAAGATGCTCTGCAGCTCTCTGGATTCTCTCTGCATGGTGTCTCCTCCTTGGTTCTCTGATCTGAGACCTCTAGTTGCCTTCCTTACCAAGTTCTGTTTCCTTATTTCCTAGAGGGTCTGTGGGCTGTTGCCTGGGTTCTGCCTCTCTGGACTGTGGCCTGCAGACTGTCCACACACTGCACTGGGACAGGCGTAAGGCTCCTCTTCCTTGTTTCTAGGTATTAAAAGACTCCATCCTTTGGTGCATGATGTAGGGTGTCTTGAAACTGTTGTTTCTTTTCCTTTTTTTAAAATGTATTTGGTACAGGGTCTGACTATGCAGCTTGAGCTTGTAGTGATCCTCCTGTTTACAGCATCCCTAGCCCTGGGATTACAGGCATGTGCCACCACTCCTGGACTCAGTGGGCAACTCAGCATGTCCGGGGCATGGCCAAAGCAGCATGTGCTGCTAGGGATTGAATCCTGGTCCCTGTGCTTGCCTCAGCAGGTGCTTAGTCCACTGAGCAGTCTCGCTGGCCCTGAAACTATTGTTTTGTATATTTTTGTGGAGTTTTTTGGTTATTCAGGTAGAACAGTGAATCAGATTTCTATTACCAGATGTTTGCCAGAAGTTCATATTGGTGATATGAATAGTAAATATAGAAACCGATACGTTAAGCAAAGCTGTTGTCAAAAGCCAGCCAAGAGGGGCCAAGTCATGAAGAGCACCATTGGAGCCCAGTTGAAGGTTCAGAGGGGTTGAAGCAAAGAAAGAAGCATCTAATGCTTGAGTGCTATCTCTGAGGCAGAGTCTGCACGGTATTTCCACGCTCACACACGTTTCCTCCAAGTGGCTGGGCTCTCGCATAATAAACCATCATCCATCATCCACCCATTTAAATATTCACACAGCGCTGTTCTTTGCCAGGCATCAATATCTGGTGTAGGTGCTCACTGTCTACGTTATTATAAAAAGATCTCTCCTCAGTGAGGAGAACGACTTTCCATTTATGTGATTCAGGAAATTGACAAATCCATAGAGAGTACTTTTGCACTTTTGTCAAAAAGATTGTGAGAGATTGTTCTTTTTTCAAGGAGTTGATCCTCACTTATCAGTCATGAGCTTGTATTGCGCTACTCTGCTGTTTGTTGCGCACACATTCAGGAAGGCTGTGTAGAGTGACATTTATATTATTTATACACCTGTCTCCAGTAATTTTATTTGTTCCAAAGTCTACCTTATTGTATGCAATGTATTAATTATTGTAACTGTCCTACTAACCTGTTTTGAAATTGTTTCATTGCTATTTTTCTCATTAAAATGAGTAAAACTTTTTAAAAAATTAAATGAAGTAATAATAAAAAGACATAATTCCCAGTTTTTGAAAAAAGTCTACTTTATCTGGTATTACTTTATTTTTTATTAATGTTATTGAGAAACAAATAGTAATGAGACAGTTTCAAAACTGATTAGTAGGACAATTTCAATAATTAATACAATCTCAATAATTAATCCTATTAATAATTAATAATAATGAGACAGTTTCAAAACTGATTAGTAGGACAATTTCCAATAATTAATGCATATTATTGTCTTTGTAGTGGTAATAGTACAAGATGCAGACATGATATTCTGTTCAAGCACTATTAGTACAGCGCTTTCTTCTCACTGAATTAAGAGAAAGTAGCTGTATATCTATCCTAACTATTTTGTATATACAGATGCAAAATGGTCCTTCATTTATGATTTTTTCTTTTTTTTTTGGTGGAACCAGAGATTGAATGGTCCTTCATTTATATTCCCTTTTTTTTGTTTGGTTTTGTTAGAGATGGGTATTCCATTGCAATTTAAATATTGTAGGTGAGTGAATTCAGCAAAATATTCCAATATAGTCCAGTAGTCTATAATAGTATTGGGTTATCTGTAGGACTGGCAATGTCAGAAGCTGTTGACTTGAGCCTTTTACAGCTCACATATTAATATGGCTTTACTTTTTATGTCTCATTTTTATACTTTTCTGAGGGATGGTTAAGAGCAAGATAAAGCAAGACCTATATAACAAGAAAGATAACTTGTTATTTGACAAGGTCAGTCAAATCCCCTCAGGATTTACCCTGAAACCTTGTACCGCAGTCTATAGGTTGTTTGTCAGTGTCAGCCATGTGGATGAGTCACAGGCATTGCTTGACCAATTTGTTTCCTGTAAAACCCTGAGAGAACGTTTTCCTTTCATATGACTCTCCTTGAGTATTACTTCAGCTTACTGTACTTTCTTTTTATTACTGTTTACATAGCATATCTTTTTTGTCTTTTTACTTTCAACATATTTGTAGCATGCATTCAAAGAAAGTTTCATGTATTCAAAGAGACAACATAGAATTGGATCACATCTTTTTTTATCATCCCTGACAATCTCTATCTTTTAATGGCTACATTTAAAGTAACTTTGGTATGTTAGAGCTTACGTCTGCTGTTTTATTAATTGATTTTGTGTATATGTGCTCCTTCTCTCTTTACTTTGTTTTTCCTGGCTTTCATTGGGTTTCTAGGACTTTTTAAGAATAATTTTTGGTGGCTTTGTAGTTTTACAATGTATTTTTTTGTAGTTTTTTGGATGTTATATATCTATCATCTATCTATATCTATCTATCTATCTATCTATCTATCTATCTGTCTGTCTGTCTGTCTGTCTGTCTGTATGTATGTATGTATGTATGTATGTATCTATCTATCTATCTATCTATCTATCTATCTATCTATCTATCTATCTATCTATCTATCTATCTATCTATCTGTGCTTGTATCATTTGCAGCCACTGTGGACTTGGGATGAAGTTTTAGCACTTTGAAGTATAGAAACCCTATTTTCATTTCCATACTTTAACCTTCTTCCTTTTCAAGCTTCAGGGGGAGCCTATTGTATTTACCTGCATTTTTACCCAATCCATTTACATTGTTTCTTTTTTGAAATTCCCAGCCTCGTTGTGTTGCCAGGGTCCTTGAGCCCTTCTTTAGGGCAAGTACAATAACTAAAGATGAAATTCTGCATCACCTTTTTTAAATCTCTATTTTTAAAATAAAAAAGTATCATTATTGTATGTCAACTGAAATAAAAAATACGTCTAGATTTTTATACTTTTATGCTTCCCAAGAAATATAAAGCCAGGGGAAAGGTGGGACAAAGAGCTGTATTATGTGCATGCACAAATCTGCATGTAAAAATTGTCAAAGAAGCAATGAAAAAGTCTCTTGAAAAATAGAAAACTTTTCTTTCTTACACGTTTGCAATTCTTTATTTTCCTTTGCTGAAAAATACTTTTGCAAATTAGACAATTCAAAGTTAGCTGTTCTTTTCGTTTAGCATTTTACTTTTATCTTTTCTGGATCCTGGCTTTTCTTGAATATTCTGTCCTCATTCACATCAGTGTTTGCCTGTATAGCTTTCAAGATGTGTCCAATATGTCTTTCTTAGTCTTTGTTTTTAGACTATATCTTGGCACGAATTTCTTTGTCTAAAGACTCCTTGGGGTTTTCTTAATTTCTTGAAATTGTGTCATGAGGATTTTCAAAAATGTGGGAAATTTTTCGCAGTAATTCCTGTGAAATTTTTTCAGTTTCATGTTTCCCTGATGATATTATGGAACTCTGTGACAGAAATATTTAGCCTTGTATGGTCCCACAACTCCCTGTTATTCTATTTTTAAGTCTATTTGTTTTGCTTCAAATTGGTAAATTTGATGGACCTGTTCTTGAACTCAGAGATCTTTTCTTCTCCTATTTCTACTCCACCATTGGATCCATCTAGTGGATTAAACCATTACAGTTTCTGAATCTGTATTTTCTATTTGTTTATTACAATTTCTATTTCTGTTGCAGTTTTCTCTTTTTCAAAAGACTTCATCAGTGCTTCTATGACAGATTTTACATGCAGATTTGTGCATGCACACAGTACACCCCTTTGTCTCACCCTTGATGGGAGCTTAAAAATATAAAAATCCAGATGCATTTTTATTTTAATTGACATGCAATAATCATACATTTTTTATTTTTCATTTTTTTTGCAATAATAAAATTTTATTAAAGCACTTTTGATAGACTTTAAGCAAGCTTTTAGAGAGAATTATCCTTTTTTAAAAATTGATTTTATTGAGAAACAAAAACATTTTTATTTTAAAGAGAGAGAAAGAAGTGATACAGAATTTCAAAACAAGATGATAGGAGTTATTATACAACATATTTTTGTCCTGAAAGTAGTTGTTCACATTGCCCAAAATAGGCATCAAAATTGGTCAAGCAGTATAAGCACTAACTGTTCCTTTCAATGAACTAATATGAATTAGTAATGTAATTGTCTTACCTATCCTGTGTACATATACATATCTTTTCCCTAACCCCACTTGTTCTTTCCTATTGAGCAGTTTCTTCTCTTCTTTCACTACATCTATTTTACCTTTTGGAACTTATTTACTCTTTCACTTTCTTACACTAGCAAGACAATGCAATGTTTACACACATAGGTCTAGTTTATTTTATATATGAGTATGGTCTCTAGGTGCATTTATTTACCTACGAAAGCCTTGAGTTTATTTTTTTTTATAGTTGAATAATCCTCTATTGTATAAAAATACCACATCTTTTTTATGTGTTACAGTCAGGTCATGGTCATTAGTATATCTATAGTCTCAAATGTTGAATATTTCTTTTTGTTGAGAACAAAATCCTCTCTGGTAACTATTTTGACATGCAAAAATTTTACAGATCATTAGAGCATTCTTTGTATCTAGACCTGCATTCTTGTATAAGTAACCATTTGTTCTCTATCCCTCTCCAGCTCACACCATTCCAGGCTCTGATAGACGCCACTCTCTCCTCCTACCTGATTAAATCAACTTCTACATATGGCTGGGCATTTCCAGTATTTGTCTTTCCATCCCTGATTTAGTTAATGATTTTACTTAATACAGTGTTCTCCAGTCCAAACCCATTGCCACAAATGCCAGATTTCATTCATTTTTCTGCCTTGATAATACCATCGTGTGCATATACACCACATTGCCCCCCTTCATTCAGCTGCCAATGGATAAGTGGGTCGTTTCTATGCCTTGGCTGTAGCGGACGGTGCTGCAGTAAACAGGGGCATGCAGAAGTCTCCTCTGTACACTGATTTCTTTCCTCTGGATGTGTGCCCCAAATTTGAATTATTGGATCATATGGTAGTTCTATTTTTAGTTTTTCTTATGGAACTTCCATATGGCTCTCCATAATGGTGGCACTAATTTACATTACGACCAGTGTAATAGGAGAGCTCTCTTTTCTTTGTCTCCCTTCTCCCAGCATTTGTTCCATTAGTGTCTACTGATAATCTTTCTAACTGAGGGGAGGTGACTTGTCACCACGGGCTTGATGTGTTTCTCTGGTAATTGTTGACTTTTCAAAATACACTTTTGGCTACTAGTAAATTGAGTTTGAAGAAATGTCTGTTCAGGTCAGCGCCATTTCCTAAAACACCATTACCTAAAATAAGCACTTTAAAATTCTTGTTAGTTATCTTATTTCTCGCATTGATTGTCTTTTCTCATTCAAATCGTGGTTTTCCTGGCTCTTGATATTTTCTACTCTATTTTACCAGAAAATTACCGTTTTGCTTAAAAACACTCAGCTTGGGTCATTTTATGGAATATAATACCAATGCTACTTTAATTTCACTTCTAATTAGTTTTTCTTTTTTGTGTCATCATGAAATTCAGAGAGAAATTCCAATGTTATTTCTCCGTTTTCAAACCTTTTGATGTGCTAATTCTGGTCAGCTGCACGCTTAACTTTACTAGGCAGGTTTTAGAAATTCTTCCAGTTTGTCTGTCTTCTGGATCCTCATGTAAGTGCTGCTTGACAGCTCTTGGCAAAGTGGGTGTCTACCTATAAGAGGTCTGTGTCCACTAGCACATGACTAACGGGGGGGAGTTGCGCTGCTCCATTACTGCTGCTGCTCCTGAGGGAGTGGGGTGTCCAATTCTGGTTTCTACTGCTACCACCTTCAGGGGAAGAAGGTTCTTAGCCTGGTCTGCCGTCGCTAAGTGGACATTAGGGGGTGCAGGCACTCACATAGCCTCTGATGACGCCGCAGCCATTGGCATAGGTGGCCATTGCTGGCTTCTGACTAGCGTGAAGCTGGTATTGTGGGAAAGATCTCTGTTGAGATTTTTTCACTTCTCAGTCCTTTGGTTGGTTTCTTTGGAGTAACATCACTGACGCAGCTTTTCATTTCTTTCCTCCCTTTCCTCTCTGCTTCTCTTCCTTCTCCCTTTGACTATGTCTATTGAATGTCTGGGTTGCAGACCTCTATGGGATACATGCAGATAAAGAGAAAACTGAGGGAACTCACTAGCTTGACATTTCTCAAATTGGAGGTCCCAGCTGATCAGTCTTCCTTTCTCAATATTTCAGAGTGCTTTTATGATTGTCCATTGTAATATTTCCATCATGTTGAGTTGTATTATAGAACAGTATCAAAGGTTTTGCTTATTTAAACTTAAGCTATTGCTCCTTTTTTACTCCCCTATTCCTTATGTAGAATAAAGGTTTAACAGTTCTTGCAAAGGAGTAGCCTGATTATGTAATTTGCAATTGAATTGCAAGGGATTGCTGTGCACCCACTGTGTACATGCGAGGTACTTGCAGGATACTCAGGTTTTGACATTTAGTGGTCAAACAATCTCATGTTCTAGTCAAGGAAATAGAGATGGCAATAAGTAATGCCAGGTTGTAGAGGCCAGGCTTTCTTGTAGCTTGTTTAAAATGTGACAGGAAAATAGATGAGATAGAGGTACCAGGGCCTGGTTGGAAAAGCAGAGAACCAGAGATAAGTCCATCAAGAAGACAGGAAGACATTCCCAGTGAATATGTGGGAATTCAGCTGGTTATATGATCAGAAAAGTGCAGTCCAGACAGAGAAAAGGATGAGCAAAACATGTAAAGATACCCAACAACGTGGAAACATAGAGAACTCATATTTTACAAAAGTTAATGGGCTGATAAACTTAGATTAAGTCAAGATTATAGAGTAGGGAATAAATAGATTGCCAACTCCTTCCTTTCTGGGCTCACCTGGGAATTCCATAAGGCAAACTTCACAGGAGCACTCTAACATGGAATTTTAGAAGCATGTGGCCAAGTCTACTATCACTTTAAAAAAAATGTATTTGGTACAGTATCTCACTATGCAGCTCAGATTTGTAGTGATCCTCCTGTGTTAGCCTTCCCAGCACTGGGATCACAGGAGTGAGCCACCAGTCAGGCCTCAGTGGCTGAATCCGCATGCCTGGGGGAGGGGCCGGGGCAGCTGTGGTGCCAGCTGTCAAACCCCGCTCCCTACACTTGCCTGAGCAGGTGCTTAGTCTGCTGTGCTATCTTGCTGGCCTTCAATGCCACTGTCATTGGAAGAAATGATTGGAGATGAAATTAAAAGCAAATTACTATTAAACAAAAGTTTTTGATATATGGCAAAATTCAACAACCCAGAAAATATACAGTGACAGCTTTCTCCTTTTCCTTGTTAACACTTAATTCTTCTTTCTAAAGGGTACCTCATAATTGAGGTTATTGGGTATTTTCCTAGAAAAATTTGCACTGCCTCAGCCCATGAGAAATACATGACATACATATATATTAATATTATATATAAATTATATATATATATATATATATGATTGATGGCTTCTCGTTTTATCTCAAGGATCTCTATAAATTTGTCTTCCTTCCAATATAAAGTCTCTACTCCTATCCTCTCTCAATCATTGTGTGTTCTCAAATCTCTGACACCAAGCCCTGAATATATATGCACTCCTGAAACATGAACACTCTTGTTTCGCATGTGTGTTCAGTTTACATAAATGATAGTTGCCTCTTTACTTCTCTTACAATGAACTGTGTGCTGTTTGAACATCTTGCTTTTCTTTTGGCAGTTGCCTAAAAATGCTAGAGACATAATCTATCACAACTCAGTGATGTTTCATCAGCGTATCTTTCTCTTTACAAGCAACATGCACTAATACTCACTAGGGTTTTTTTTTTTCCTATGGACTTGACTGAGAAATTCATTGTAATAGAACCACAGGATTAGAATGTTTGTTTATGTCTATGTGCACTCAATTACATCAAGATTGACAGAATGCTTTCCTAGGTGGTTGCTCCAGTTTATTCTCTGCTTCTGAGAGTATTCTTTTTTCTTTTGTATTTTAGGGAAGGGTCTACAGGGTGTTCAAGGCTCACTACCAGATTGCACTCGTAGTGACCCACCTCTTTATAGCCTCCCAAGAGCTGGGATTACAGCACACACCACTACGCCCAGTCTTGATTGCTATCTCAGTGTGCCCTGGGGGGTTGGGCTGGCATGACAGACCAGGGGATTGAATCACTGGTCCCTGAGCAGGTGCTTTAGTCTGCTGAGCTATTTGGCCAGACCTAGGAGCACAAGATTCTTATCTGAATGCATTTTACAAATATTTAATATTACATAATGTATCTAATGGGCTGCTGGATTTCATATTTCTCTATCTACTAAAGTACTTGAATGTTTCCTCCTGTTCTTTGCTCAAGGCCTAAACATGGTTAAAAGAATGCTAACTTACATTTATTAAACACCTTATCTATGTGTTTCATATTTAATACTTCCTATCAATTTGTGCTGAAGGCGTTACTGCCATCTAATTCTTTGCATGACAAATTAGATGACTGTGGATCACTAATCTAAATGCAGAGGCCGACTTTCGTAATCTCACCTGTCACCAAAGTGCCAGTGGTTAATATACTCCTCTATTCTGGGTACTGTAATGTTGAGTGAAGAGGTTAAGAGGCTTGTTTCTCCCCTCAACATAGAAGTAAGGTAATTTGATGGGAGAAAGAAGGACAACTTCATTGTTGCTACAATTTCCCCTAAGGGCAGCAGAACTTGAGAACACGGTTAAAGGGCATATGAAGTAGGTCAGGCCTGACATCTCACTTCAGGTTCTGAGTGATTCAGATTTGCTCCCAGACACTTACTGTGCCTTCTTTATGCATGGCCTTGTAAGGGGGTGGTGAAGGCTGTGACATGAATTCAAAAGGCTCCCTGCTTGAAGGCTCTTGGATCTAATAGGTGATGAAGGCACAAACAGCTGCAGTTGGAAGTGAAATGCTGTGAGGGAGTGGTCAGACTCAGTCCTCTCTGAGGCCTCTGTTGTCAGCCTTCTGACATACTCTGTCTCCACGTAAGAGCATGTGGGAGGCAGCTTCACTCTCCATGCTGTTGTAGCACCTTTGGAGGAAGACTGTCTCCTACTCAAGAAACCTTGTGTCACAGATGTTGGAGAGTGGGGAATATTGATGACTCTACTTATGAAGACTGTAGTAGCTAAAGTATGCTGAAAATAAGTTTCGAAAATGAGGATCATTATATATTTAAGCCTAGTTTTCTGGTAAGATCAGAACACAAATACACTGTGGACATCCAGAAGAGAGAAGCTATTGCAGATTGGGCAGCTGTCAGGTCAGCGAGCTGTTCTGATTCTTAATGTCTTACATCATTTCTGGTCCTCTCTCTAACAACTCTCAGAGATTTTAAAGCAGGATATGCGGAGAAAGGAGATTCAACAACTATTTGAGAACTATGTGTTCTTTTATTAAATGTAGCTTTTATTCACAGAACATTTGCTAGGTGCTTGAGAAACAACTTCGCACATGTTCATTCCACATGTTCATTCATTACTTAATTGTCAGACAATGTGGAAAAGTAGATACGGTGGTCTCCATCTGAAGATGAGAAAAGTAAGGTTTAACAAGATTAAGTTACTTAATCAAGTTCATTAAACTCTTCATGGCAACTCTAGAAGTTGAAGTTAGGCTCCTTAAAACTAAAACCAGCTATTTTTTGCACTCATGATTTTAATACGAACTATGGTAAAGAGGAAGACATTAGACTTTATGGAAAAGTTATGTTTATGAAACACTGAAATAAAGAAAAGTGTTGAGTCATATCTGAAGATTATGGGGGTAATATGGACTTGGAAGACAGAAACAAAAGAAATCACAGAGGAGAGAATATCTATTTCTGTCTTTTTGTAACTTTTTAATAAATTATTCTGGGTTGGTACAAATGGCTTTTATATTCCAGAGAGATCAGAACCAGAGATTGGCTCTAAAAAAAGACTATTAGATTAAGGGGTGAACTACACTGCAGTACTAAATAGCTTTCATTATTTCATTACATGAAATGCACAGAGGCTGTGGAGAGCCATTTCCCAGATGTCAGCTCTGTTGCTAGGATCTTGGGTCTCTTGGGTCAGCCTGGTAATGGATCTGGGTGCCTCTAAACTAATTCATCTCAGGGACCAAATGGCATTTATAGGAAAGTTAAACAAACCTTTGGCCTCATGGAATAACTCTCAAAGTAGAAAATGTTGCTTAAACTTACAGCTACAAGAAAACTGAAAGCAAGTGAAAAAGATGCACAGAAAGCATCCTGGATGAGGCAGCCGCAGGATGGTACCACCAGCCACACTGGAGATGCAGAAGCAATCAAATAACTTTCTGGAAGCTTTGGTTAAGAACTTTGGAAGTAGACATCACTGGAATTTTTTGTTTGGGGAGTAGATGATGCTGAAGAGAAAATAGAAACATAAGACTACACTGTATGATGTTGTTCTTGTTTGTGGAGTCAGTGAAAGTCATCAGTGGGGAGATGAGAGTAAGGCAGGTGAAGGGCAGAGGAATCAGAATTGAAGCCAGCAGAAGGGTGAAATTAATTACAACTGCAGCCTGTCTGCAATACACGAGGCATTTGGACAAGTGAGATGTCAGCAGCTCTCAATCTGCGGGTGAAATGAAAGTTAATAAATAGCGTAGTGCAGCCTTTTGGAAGTGTGTCAGCTCCTGTCTAATCTGCTAAGTATTTCTTTTAGGCAAGAACAGAAGGTGGGGGGGGGGCAGCTGGCTGTCTTCTCTGTCTCAGCAGTTTCAACATATCCTTATGCCTCTTTTCTTACTTGATTCTCTCCTTCCTCTTCCTTCCAGATTTGTTTCTATGTGATAAAGAGTTTCATGCATTGTTTCCAAATTCACAACATTGAGTCAACCTCTTCATATATAAGTCCTTTACAGGGAAAGGGCCTCTGAGTGCTGCATATATAAATAACTGTATTGAAGGTGGAGAGAAAATTAAGTTCTCCTTCTTTTCCCTTTCTGTTGTTCTGTGCTATGCATGGGGAATACGAAGAAGCCACAGATTCTACAATAAAGAAAGTTATATTCAGGAGGGACAGAAAGAGGCAAGTACAAATCGCATCCTGTTCTGGAAAGTGCTATAATTAGCCAGACAGATTCAGCAGGAATTTGGTATGTGGGAGGGGAAAAGAAAGAATAATGCGTTCTACCTGAGGCTAACACAGCGTGTTGAGTCAGACCAGGTATGATGTTAGGAAAGACTGATGGCGCAACTTGAAGATGATCGTTCAAGCCTTTGTTACTTTTATTTTGCATCTTAGACATTCATATATACAAAAGAGAGTAAGGCCTGGAGTGTATGCTTTGGTTCTTTGCCTTAGCTTCAAAGCCTAGATCTAGTCCTTAGAGGCCTATGACCTAGCAAGGTTATCTGTCCTTTCTGTGCTCTAGTTTCCTACACGGTAAGAGATGATAAAATGTAATTATACGATTATGGTTGTCAAAGTTAACAGTAAATAAATATACAAGGCTTAGAAGTAGCACCTGGCACATTGTAAACTGTCATAAGAGTTGAATCAATAAAATCTCTACATGGTGTATGGAAATGCAATGGAATGCAATTTTCATTAAAGTTTATTGTTACTTTTGCTGTGAATGATCATGTAATAGAATGAAATCTTAAGCCTTGCCATTATCCAGTCTGCATTGCATCTACCCAAGCCATCAAGTTGTTAAATTAAGAAAGAATAGAAGGCTCAAAAATATGGGTTGTCTCTGTAAAAATAACCAACATACATTTCATGGGTTTATACTTGTTGCATAAGTCACTCGGCCCGTGTGCTTATGACTGTGAATCCTGACTTGTAAAACAAGACCAACTCTCAGCATAGAGTGGGAGCCACCGGAATTTCTGCAGAGGCCTCAGGTTCGTACAAACATAAATGGGTTCTGTAGTCATGCTTCTGAGGGTTGGCGCTCTCTCCAAAAGC
This sequence comes from Ctenomys sociabilis, assembly GCA_004027165.1. Lineage (NCBI taxonomy): Eukaryota > Metazoa > Chordata > Mammalia > Rodentia > Ctenomyidae > Ctenomys > Ctenomys sociabilis. The sequence continues at coordinate 26,991 of PVKA01021717.1, forward strand.
TGGGGGATGCTCCTAGTTAGTCTCTTCCCGTTTGGCCAAGCTCATCCAATTCTTTGTCTCCTTACTTTTTCTAACTTTGTCTACTTAGGATGTGTTTGTTTACACAGAATGATTATGTCCACACCCACTGTTATCATTGTTTTCATCCTCATGAAATGAGAGAATGATAAAGTTTTCAGAGAAAACATCTTTTGTTTCTGCCACAAACTTATGCGTTGATAAATTTTATGATTCCAATCTATCAGTTATTGAATATTATATGGTCAAAAATGATTACCCTTTTTGGGTATTTCTTCTCAGCAATTTTTGGGGCATATTTAACAGCTAGTAAAATTGTGTTTCATAGCAAGTGAATTTAATGTTAGTGGAGATTTAGTACACTTAATCAGTTAAGACAACTAAGCAGTTTGAACAATGTTTGGGATTAATGTTTGTTCAGTAAACATTAGCTATTAATAGACAGTACTTTCAGAATTAAAAGCAGTTTAAAATAAAACCAAGTATGAAAAAAGATATGATAAGTAAAAATATTGAGTTCAAGTTACAGGCATTGGAAATAAACACTTTACATGGTGTTTCTTATTAAATCTTCTCAAAAACTCATAAGTTATGTGTTATTGCTATTCACATTTTATAGATAAAGCAACAAAAGTTCAGAGTAGGTGCATAAATTGTGAAATGACACATAGCTGGTAAATAGAAGAGCTCTGATTTGACATAGGCAGTTAATTACATAGAGGTCGTCCTTAGCCACTGCAATATACTCATTTTCTAAGAACGGTAGGCTAGAGTACCACTTTAGAGTACCACTTTAGAGTACCACTTTAGAGTACCACTTTAGAGTACCACTTTAACTACTGAGTGGATACCAAGTTTTGATCAAAGACTGGCTAGCAAAACCCAAGAGGGAAGTAATCTGCACTACATCATTCTTATGGAAAGATATACATTCCATAGAGAAGGCAAAGTTTTCTAAGTACCAAAAAAAGAGTAATATGGGACTTCATGGAGAAGGCCCTGAGTATCACAGTGCACAATGTGTCAGCAATAACTTTGAATGAATAAAGGGCCATTTTCATTGGTATTTCCCATTTGAGTGTAAGGCTCATATCAGAGTCCTCAGATCACTTGCAAATAACATAATGGGCTAAACTAATGGGGTCTACATAGGTCATATTTTAATGACTTACTTACCTCTTGCCATTATGCCTAGAGATATGTAGGTAGTGTATCCTTGATACTATAAGTTTTGGAGATGATTCACCCAATCTGGTCTTTAAATAAAACTAATAGTTGACAAATTTGACAGCTGTCTCTGCCATGTGCCTGTCCATGGAAATGATGGGTAAATTGATGCATTAGAAATACATGACAGGGGCTGGGGAGATGGCTCTGTGGAATAAGCACTTCCCTGGTAAGCACAAGGGCCTGAGTTCAATCCCTGGTTCCATAAAAAGAAAGAAAGAGATACATGACAAATAGTAGGCCATTCCCTTAGAATGGCTAACGTTTTACTCCCTAAGTGGCAATTCATTTCACATTTGCAAAAATGAGGGAAATCAAAGGTGGCTGGAAGAGGGATGAAGGCTCAGTGGTTCATCTGAGATCAGAGACAGAAAGTGAAAAACAGTTAGTGCTCAGATGTCATACTCTAGTCTACAACCATTACTCTCTCAACGCCATCATACTATTTGTCTGATTTAGCTGCTACAAAGTACATTTGATTCAAGTACTTAGAATTGAATTAATTGATGCACATTGAGCTCAGAGCAGACCTGTTTCTTCAGATCAACTTTCACTATATTGTATTACACAAGCGCCATATTATTTTTGAGATAACAATATATCACTAAATAAGCAATATATAGGATGATCCATCCACCTGGTGATCATTTTTAGAGTCTCAGCTTAATCAATATTTAGACTATTGATTGAATCACCTTAGAAAGGAGTAAAGAGAGGAAGGGCATCTGAGAAACACACCATCTTCCTTCCTTCCTTCCTTCCTTCCTTCCTTCCTTCCTTCCTTCCTTCCTTCCTTCCTTCCTTCCTTCCCTCCTTCCTTCCTTCCATCTTACTTTCTTCTCTCTTTAAATAAAATGTCATTAAAGTGTTTAAAAAGTACAGTGCTGATGATTGCTCCCATTCTACCTCCAAATTTAGTAGGATCTACTTTTTTGTTTTAATATTATCTTCCTCTTACTTGAATATTCTTAGAGATTTTTGGAAAATTGATATAACTGAAAGATACCATGTTAAGGGAAATAAACAAGAGACACAAGACAAAGTATTATACAGAATCACTTATGTATGCTAAAGTACAAATAAAGAACAAAGTAAAAGAATGACACAAAGAATCAAGGAGACAAATATTTTGCAAATGAGAAGGGTGCCAGGAGATTATGGAGGGAGTAAAAGATATAAACATTATATGTCATAAACTAAAATATGTGTGATTCATGATAAAATTATATAATGGCTGCATGGACTTTTAAGGCAAACGTTTTATCAAAGAATAACACTTAGTTTGAATACAGAAGTTATAAATGCACATTAACTTTCACAAAATAAGCAAGTGCCTTTAAAGTATAAATAGACCATCCTAAATACTCCAGAAGCCCTCCCACCTGTTCTGAGAGTCATAGCTCCTTCCTGAAGGATGACTATTATTTTACTTTTTATTAATGTTGACTAATTTTGCCTGATTTTTTATTTTATTTATTTATTTTAATTTATATGTTTGTACAGGGTCTCATTACAGAGCTTAGACTTGTAGTGACCCTTCTGTTTTCAGCATCCCTAGTGCTGGGGTTACAGGAGTGCACCACCACACACGAACTCGGTGGGTGGCTCAGTGCTCCCAGGAGCTTGGGGCCAATGCAGTATATGGTGCTGGAGATCGAATCTTGGTCCCTGCACTTGCCTAAGCAGGTGCTTTGTCTGTTGAGCTATCTCATCAGTCCTCTGATTTTTTTATTTTATTATTATTGTTATTATTATTTTTGAGGTACCGGGGATTGAACTTGGGACCTTAAGCTTGCCAGACAGGCACTTAAGCAGTGGAACTATATCTATGACCCCTGATTTTTGAACCTGATTCAGATAAAACCACAGAACACATTCTGTTTGATATCAATTGTATTCCATTAAATGATCATTCTAGTGGGCTGGGGAGATGGGTCAGTGGAATAAACACTTCCCGGACAAGCATAAGGGCTTGAGTTTAATTCCTGGTTCCTCCAAAAAAAAAAAAAAAAAAAAAAAAAAAAAAAAAGATCATTCTAGAAATTGTATGTCTTAGCTTTGATAACTTTTTGGGCTACTTCTCACCTGTGGATACTACAAATAATATTTTTATTAGCATTTTTATATTTATTTTTCGAGCAATTTATTTTTCACTTATTACTAAGAGAAGAAATTCTGTGTCACAATACATGTGTAGGTCTGCTTGTAGCAGATAATTACAGTTTTCCTAGATGGTTTTAATAGTTTTTTTTTTTAAATCCATCTAGAAATATATCAGAAGTTGGGTTCTCCAATACATCCGGAATTTTGAAACTTTCTACCTTTTCATTTTAGTTATCCTGATGGGTATGGAGAATAGTCACCTTGTGAATTTAATTTTCACTTTCCTGTTGACTAATGAAGCTAAACATCTCTCACAACGCTGACTTTCCAGTAGGCTTCCTCCTCTGTGAAGAACCTGCATCATCTTGCTTATTTTCTTCTCCTGGTGCCTTTTCCTTCTGTATTTTTAATTTCTTAGTACATTTTCTTGTTATGCGTTGCTTTTCAAATCTATATTTTTTGTCAGTGTTTTCTCTCCTGTTCCTTGCTTGCTCACACTATGGATGAATTAATGGCTTGCATTCAATGCCTTCAATTTTGACTCTTTCCTTCAATGTCTTATACTTTTCATGAGAGTATAATGTCAACCATTCAATGTGTATAACTCACCTATTTTTGTGCAGCCACAGAGCTTTGTAACTGTCACCTTTATTTAATTTTAAAATATTTTCATCATCCTCCCAAGAAAGCCTGTACGCAGCAGCAGTTCTTTCCATCCCTTTACTCTTTTATCCCCTTGCAGCCCCAACTGATATTTTGGCCTCTTCTGGACGTTGTTCATGGGCAGAATCATCCCGTACGTGGCGTTCAGTGTTTGGCCTCATTCTCTTCCCGTGTTTGCAGGCTCTTCTGTGTTGTAGCATCGCACGGCTCTGTCCTTTCATTGTTGGCCAGTGTGCCAGTGTGCAGTTACTCTGCGCTCGTCAATTCACCCCGTGATGGAGATGCTGCATCGTGTCTACTTTTTTACTATTATTAATAGCACTCCTACCCATATTTAAGTTTTTGTTGTAATACTCTCTATGTTTATATTTTTGGCACCATTACTTTCCCAGTTGCTAGAGTTTAAAAGTTGTGATATCAGGAAATGTGAATCCTCCAGTTTTCTTCTGCTTCAAGATTATTATGGCAGTTTAGATACCTTGAATTTCCATATCAATTCTGCAATGAGCTTGCCAATTCTTTCCGAGAATCCAGCTGGGATTTTGATAGAACTGCAGTTGAATTTACTTATCAGTTTTGCACATTGTTACCACTTTAACGTTAGTTATTCCAGTCCAGGAACATGAGATGGCTTTCCATTTAAGTTCTGAATTTTTTTGAAAAATGTTTTATAATTTTCATTGTATAAATCTTATTCTTTTTCCTAACCTTATTTTCAACTCTTTTATTCTTATTGATACTATTAAAATAGAATTGCATTCTTAATTTTGTGTTCAGATTACCAGCCTACTCACGTTCTCCCGTGTCTGAGATTGCACTGAATTTTTCACTACACAGTCTGATAAGGAAGCCCTTCCATGAAGCATTGTTATGGACTGATTTCAAGTCCTTTGCTACTCTCTTAGTCCCCAAATGCATGTACAAATCTGGGCACAATATTATCTCTAAGTTAAGAAGATGTTGAGCATTGCAATTTTCTCTCCAGCTACAGTGGATGAGGAATTGAGTTACTTTTTCAAAACTTTCAATGAATTACCATGATTCACCCTGTGCTTAGACCATTTTTTTTTCCATTAAGCCATGAGGGTTTAGTGTGGGAGACTAGGTCTAAAAGAATCACAAAGTAAACATGTTGTTTCTCTTAAAGAACTGATTATACTTGGAACTATATGTGTATTTGTATGCATATATATGTCTCTGTGAATTTGTATATGAATAAAGGGACTCTAGTGAGTATATTTAAGACACCTCTGAAACTTGAGAACAAAGATATATTATACAATAAAATTTTGCACAAATTTTAATAAAAACCATAAGGTCTCCAAATCTTTTGCACTATTGTTGACCTGTTCCCTTTCATGTTAGCTATCTAGAAATGTGTGTCAAATATAGATTTATTTTTTTCCCTAAAAAAGCCTAGGGTTCTCAGAAATAACACTGATGTCAGACTTTGTGACACTGCTTGTAAACACTGAAAACAAAGTTTTTTTTTTTTTTTATTAAACTCAGTAGTATTGATAAAAATACTGATGAGAAGACTAAAACATTGATTTTGAAATCAAGACATATTTTGTTGCTCTCCTGTATTATTTTTCATATAACACTCTATCACTCAAAATTATCTGTGGCAACAACGTTTTATTACTTAGACTTGCTTAATTATATCCAGTTGTTAAATATTTAAGGTTTTAAAAACCAAATGAAGATTTCAGAATTTTTCTGGGTATTCAAAATCCTTGAAAACAGTGAGTAGTGAAAAAAGATCTCATTATAAACAATCACATCTTCTTCTGTCTTGTCCAGAAAGTCTCAAAAGGTAATGATTGTCTGCAGGGTTGAGTGAAAGAAACTAATTATTGAAGTTTTAACTTTTTAAAGTTGGATATGGAGCCCAGAAAATGCTTTGCTTTTTAATTTTAGTTTCTAATGAGTGCCACAACTGGACTCAAGATAAATATGTCCGCTTTGTGCCTATATTGCTGAATTTTAAAACATCTTTTGCTTAAGTAGAGAAAAAGAATACACGGATTTCAAAATTCTTCTATTTATTTGTGTGTAAATTCATCTGTTCATATGTACATGCATATTTTTTCCTTTCTTTTATTTTGGAAACCATAAGGAAATAGAACATTTTTCCAGGAGTCATCCAATTTTTTAATTCCATAGGTAATGACAGAGATAGGTTAGGGGTGCTATGGTTTAAGGATGTAACCCACAAGTTAAAGTTTGGACACCCGGCTCCTCAGTATGGTCATAACAGGAGGGGAGGCCAAGCAGGAAATGTGTGATAACAAAATACAAGGTGCTCCTTAACTGCCTTGACAGCAGTTGTTATAAAGCCAGGCTGCTCCTCAGCTCTTCTCTCTTCTATGACTACTTGTGCTTCACTTTCCACTGCAATGAAGCAGCCTGGGACCTTCAGCAGATGCTGAGCACAAGGTCAAAAAAATCGTTTTCTTCGTCAATGACCCAGTCTCAGATACTCTGTTACAGTTACAGAAAATGGATTGGGACAATGGTAGAATCTGTAACCTGACTATTAAATTTTGGATTATATGACAAGGAAGTGTCCAAACTATGAATTATATTCATAAGTTTTTAAAAAAGTGTTTAGGATTATGATTCTAAATGTTTAAGTGAAATAAAAATTCAAATATTGCTTTGGATGCCAAGATGGCTGTCAATTTTTATGACCGCAATGAAAAACAGGCATATATGAGTTTTTCATGCTCTTTGGGACCATAAAACTATACTTTCTAATTAGATCTATAAAACTTGTTTTTACAAAATCCATTTTGGCTCTTATGTAGCTGATATGCAGTAGCTGGAGATCTCCAGAGCTATGCTACTGTTGGAATTGCTTACCTAACTGCCTAGACATCAGCCCTAGGGCTGCTTCTCAATCTCTCTTACTTGGATGAATCTAGGCTTGATAGCTCGTTACAGGATATATCACAAAATCTAGGATGCTCATGTGGATTCAAGCTGGGTATTTATGGAGCACTTCCTCAGCGTGAGTGCTTTAGGAGGGTATGACTCATGCAGTACTCATTAACGTCATATAAGGTAGAGACTCTCAGACCCTGTGTGACAGATATGAAAGCCAGGGCTCTCTCTGCAAAGTTTCAGAATTATTTAGCAACGGAAGCTGGATCTAGCTGAGGTGGTTTGTAGCCAGTCTACACATGTAGCTGGCAAACATGTCGACAGTATTCTCAGTGCTTTCTCTCCTGGGGTGATATCACTGATACTGATAACAAGATGAACTGACGGTGCCAGAAGTGCTCTCATGTGAGAGCAAAACTGAGAGATGTGTAACGCCCTCACACGAGAGACACGTAGCTTACTTTCTGTGTGACCTTCAGCAGCCACCAGTGTCCCTGAGAGTCCGTTCCTTTTGTTGTTGCCAGTTTTAATGTGCAAACTGCTCATCGTCAGAGTGCTTTCAGCACAAATCAAATAAAAAAATGTAAACACGATTTACAAGCAGAAATATAAATAGTAAGACAGTGTACTGGGTACGCTACACTGTTTTGCTAATGAGTTTTCTGTCATTTCTCTGAGCTTCCATGAAGAAAAATTGTAATGTAAACAATTTATATTCTTTCTAGTATCTAGCTTAGTGCCTTGAGAATAATATGTAATATATGTTCAATAATCATTTGGTGATTAGCTTGTGTAGATAAGAATTATCGCCCTGCTCACACAGTGATTTTTAAGTCTTTGTATATTCTTTACCTGCGTTGGCGCTTTCTCAATGTGTCTTGTTGCTCTCATTTTTCCTTTTAATATATATATTATATTCCTTTTAATATATTGTATATATTAAAGTGGCAAGCAGGTGTACGTGTATATGTGTGTTGTGTGCTTGTGTATAAATTTTCATTTTACAAATATGAAAAAGGGACTAGAGAGGAAGATGAAAGGATAAGGCATAAATCAGGAAATATGTAATATACTGGATTTATGCTTGGATGGGGGAGAAATTGGCTGGAAAACAGAAGAAAAATTATGACTGGGAGTTGGATGAGCCCTACCTGGGTGTTAAGGTGCCTGAGATGAAACTTACCCAAAAATCAGACAAATATGGAGCAGTGGTTGCCAGTCTGGTAGGAAGAGACAGAAATGGGAAGCTAGTAACCAGCGAGAGTGCGGTTTCAATTCAGCAGGACGAATAGCTCTAGAGAGCAGATGTGGCTCGTTGCTTCATCGCCAGCAATAATGTTCTGTCCATTTATACAATTGCTAAGGGGTAGACAATTGTTAAGGGGTAGACAGTATGAGGGTAGGTCTCATATTAAGTGCCCTTACCAAAAAATAATTCACAAAACATATACCAGATCATTTTTAGAAGCTTCTTGTGTTTGGTGGTGATGGTGATTTCATGGCTCCCATGGCAAGTTTATTTTATATGTGTGTAGGATAAAACCAGCATATGGCAATGTCTTCCAGTCTAAGGCCACTCTCTGTCACTCCTGACTTAAAACCAACACAGACAAAGCAAAGCAAAGCAAAACAAAGCAAAACACAGAAACAAATTGGCAGATGACTCACTCTCCCAAAAGCTGGCTGCATTTTGTGCTGGATTTAGAAGCTACTGCTAAGAAGCTCCTCATGCTTTGGAATCCCCACTGCTGCCCGGGCTCCTGAGGGACGTCAGAGAGCCACGGAAGGATGGGCTAATGGGCGGGAAACTGCATAGCAGCTCAGCCTCCCCACCTGCCTCCGCAGCTGGCTCCATCTGTCAGTTGTTCCGGGTGGCTGAGGAGGCCAGCAGTTCAAAGCTCTGCTCTGGACTAGTCCTGAACATTTCTCTACTCTCCAAGGACTTGATATATTTTAGTCAGAGAGGAGGGACTGGAGCCAGGTGAGCCTGTGCTTCGCGGCTGCAGTTTCCCGTTGTGCTACTCCTTGAGGGCTCGAATAGGAAGCTTATTTCTGCATATTTTACCATCTTTTTTTTTTTCCTCCATAATCTCTCTGTATGAAGTTTAAAGTGATGTTTACACATTTAACACTCATTCAGGCATGAAGTTAGTGTAGGATAGAACTTCAGTAACTACACAGATAATAAAGCTTAGTGTTTATCTGTTGCGTGCATCCTCGCCAGCAAGGAAAACGCGACCACTGGTTGTCTCTGCAATGCTTTATTCTTCCATGGATTGCCTTCTCCTCCTGCTCCTCAGCTCCTCCTCTGCTTCCGCTCCTCCTCTGCTTCCGCTCCTCCTCTGCTTCTGCTCCTCCTCTGCTTCCGCTCCTCCTCTGCTCCCGCTCCTTCTCCTCTCCCGCTCCTTCTCCTCTCCCGCTCCTTCTCCTCTCCCGCTCCTCCTCCCGGGCAAGCCCGCCCCAAGCTATATACCACAAGGCGTCCAACCCTGGAGTGACACGTGGGCGCAGCCAATTGGTCCAGATACGCGGAAGGGTGCCACAGCCTTTGCCTTAGCCATATAAGGAGTTGTTTACTACAGAGAGCACTCACCCAGCGGGGGGTGGAAGGGGGGTGGAAGGCGGAAGCCGTCTTTTAAGGCCCGGCTATTCGCAGCTCTCTACAGTTCCCCCTTTTTGTTTATAGCAACAGGTGAGAACAGAAGCCCGATCCCTGTTGTGCAAGGACAGAGGCCGACTCTTGCCCAGGTGCATTGCACCCAGGGAGTGTCAGCGCCGTCCGATGCCCTTTTTCACAGGGGTGGGGTGGAAGGCATCGAACCCACATGCAATTGGGTATGCTCTCCTTAGATTCCAGCTTGGCTGTTCTGGTCTCTAAGTGCAGTGCTTTGCCTCACACCCTGTGCCGGTAAACTATTTGTGTAGGGTGGCCAGCCCAACACCAGGGGACTGCGTAGCTATAGGCTTTGGCTAATTATCTGTGGTCACCAAGCATCATTGGATTCCTGGCACGACCCATGGCGTGTCACTCCAGCATGGAGACCCACACCTGAGCTGGGGGAGGAGGTTCCATTGCTAGTAATACTTGCTTAACGGCTATTTGTTGGTTTGGAGCCGTCGATATTTACAGAGGAGAAACAAGCAAAAACATAACCTCCCACCACATAATAACAAGAGGGAGACAGATCCCGCCCAGCGCGATGCCCACCCAGCAGCTGCAGCCAGCTGATTCCAGAAGGAGGCTGCACTAACAGGCGGCACTCGAGTCTCATTAATCTTTGTGATGGCATGCGCTAACTGCAGGGTATAAATCAGGAAAGTAGCATTCCAGGGCCCTCTACGGTAGGCATTGAGTACCCAGACCCGTGCACTAGCATTAGGCACTGTCATGGGAGTTACACACAGAGAATGGAACCCCAAGTCACAAGTCAGTCTCTGTTGCACATGTAGTGCATCCACCTGCTCTTGTAGCAGGGCGGTTTGTTGGTTCAAAGCCAGAATGCCAAAATGGATCTGTCCATTAAGTGTCTCCTGGATCTCCAAGGCAGCCGCCACTCTCTCCGCGAGTGCATTGATGGTTGTAGCTTGTTGGACCGTCTGCGTTAGAGCAAAACCAGCGGCCGTGGCACCAGCCACAGCCAGAGCCACGGCAGTCACAATAGCTGCAGTGATGCTGAAGTCCCTCTTTTGCCGATATATGACAGCTGGCAGTTGTTGTCGGGTCTCATCCACCCGTGTAGGGATCATCACCGCACTAGGGATGCGAACCACCAGGGCACTCACACGTTCAGATCTCCAGCAATTGCTGAGACTACAAGTCAAGGCTGTACAATTTAGTCGACCCCTTTCCCCATCCACCCAGGTACCATTCTGAGTACCATTCCAAAGCGCAAAAAGGAATGGGGCCAAGAGACAGGGTATAGAGGAGATATTAAACTTATGGGTCTTGTTAATCTGCACCAAGGATTTAAAGGAGACAGAGGTATTCCTTGTTGCTGTACCATTGAACACTAATGAATTTTGTAGGGCCAGGGGAATCCAATCAAAACAAGCTCTTTTTCCATACAAATAAAACCTATCCAATAGCAATGGTTGATTATGCTGGGTAGGGTTTTTGTAATGATATGACATGGACTGTGGGGGGCCTCTAAGCCCCGCCATCCACAGGGGGCTCTGGGAATAGGACTGATGATTATTTAATTTTCTGGGACTGGTGCGTAGACAGTTGCCCCAAATTAGGCCATCCGCTAGGCGTGTGGCATACTTATTCTTCCAACACATCCCGGCGATTCTGGGGCCAGGATAAGAGTTATTGTTGTTCATAGTTGTTTTTA
>PVKA01021718.1:0-38237 GCA_004027165.1 Ctenomys sociabilis
AGGAGGAGGAGGAGGAGGTCCTACTTGGTGGTAGACCACGCAGTCTTGGGTGAGCTGTGTCTGGATCCCACAGCGTACAGGGAAGAGAGGAGCTGCTGCCCCCGTGGATGTACAGAGTCCAGGCCTTGGAGCCTCTGGGTGCCTGCGAGGGAGCCCAGCCTACCGCTGGCAGTGGAGCTGCAGCCATCTCTGGAGGTCTCACTCTGGGATTAGTTGTCTTATGGCTCTGGATTTACTATTTCATATTCCCCAATTTTTCCCATTCCACGAACCTTACTGGAGAGGATCGGCCAGGTTGTTGAGCCCTGAATGCATCACAGTGACTTGCATTGCTTTGACAGCATGACTATGTCATTCCATCTCTTGTCCACCCTGGTATGAGCACTGTAGAATTTATAAACTGAGGTTGACCTGACTCAGAAAACCATATCAGTTAAGAATAGCATTCTTTGGCATAATGAGCTTGTTTGTGCTCATCTAAATAAGGTCTTAATTATAATAACAAGGTGAGTGACTGAGAAGTATGGTAAACACTTATTTTTTAAACTACAGTAAAAGTCACATCACTGGGCCAGCTTAACAGCTCAGTAGACTAAAGCTCCTGCTTAGGCAGAGCACAGCAGCTTGGGTTTGATCCTTTGTGTGCTGTGCCAGCCCTGCCTGCAGGGAGAACTGAGATAGTGATTGAGACTGAGCGTGGCAGCATGTGCCTGCAATTTCAGCACTTGGGAGGCTGAAAACAGGTGAATCACTGGTTCCCATCTACATAGTGAGACCTTGTAGATCCTGTCCTAAATAGACAAAAAAAAAATAAAGGCACATCCCTGTTAATCTACCTCAAAAATGTCCCCTGACTTTGAACATATTTGTAGTATTGCTCTTGCCACTTTCTGGAGATCACTTTCCTAAGTGCTCTTCATTGATGTCCTGGATGCCTGGATGTCCTATATCCATTCAAAACACTCACTTTCTATGATTACTTTGACTGTAAGGAAGATCCAGGAATTCCTGGGATAACAGATTCAATGAACAAGGTACACAGAGATGCATCATGGTATGTTTACCAGCTTGCCTTCCATTAGGCAGCACTGGGCAGCATAACTCACTGCCTATTGTACCACACCTAGTGAAGACACTGGTGCCTAGTGCATTTCTTACATAATAAACCCAAGCTGAGCCACTTCTCCAAGCCTTATGACATAGGCACAGCAACACAAGGTTAGATAGCTCATCAGATCACCTGCTGTCAGAAGCTGTCAAGCTTGTCAGGGTCCCAGCTGACCTGTCCCATGGATGAGGATGTGGACATAGTCCATGTGGAAACACCCTGAGCTCCTTGGCTCCTGCATGTAGCCAGAGCATGGGTTTGTTTAGCATGGAGTCAATCCTTCTGCACTTGAGAAACCAGAGAGCATCAGGGACACTGTCCTGAACCTACACCAGTAGCCATGCAGCCAAGGACTACAGGGTGGCCGCTCTGCCTCCCAGGCAAAGGTGTTAATCCTGAGGTCACTGTTCCCTCTCCTTGGTCAACAGGTGCCCAGGGCTAGGCCCATGGTGGAAAAATGGACAACATTTTCCAGGACTTGGATTTTGATGCTTTGCAAATACCTGTCTCTAGACTGACTTCTCAGTGGTGCCTTCATTACAGCTCAGAAATCTGCTTATGTTGTATCTCAAGTTCATTTTAATTTCTGCGCAGAATAGCCTAAGACTGGTGAGCAATTGAAGACAATGGGGTCCTGTCCCTTGGGTCAGAGGGCCCAGTGTAAAACCCCAAGCAGTGCATAGGGAATGTAGGAGAGACCCTATTTTTTCTGGCATTATGCTGGCCTGGGGGTCTTTACAGGGTCATTCAAGGGGCTCCAAATCACCTAGAACTCATGACTGAAGCCCTGCTTGAAAGAGGCTTCTAAATGGGAATGTCTCCGGCATTCCAAGTGCGTGGCAGGGTTTCTCTTTCACATCCCAGTACACAGAAAGCCACAGATCTACTACAGTGGGTTCTGTCCAGTAGTTTCTCAAAGGCTGTGATGATGGCAAGACAAGGAAGGCTCTGTGAGGCTAAGGCTTGCCCACGGCTTGCACTCAGGATATCAGCATGTGCCACTTCATCATGCAAAGCCGTGGTCAGGTGTCTGGCCGTGGCCTCCTGTGGTGCTCACTGTGTTGACATGGAGTCAGCCAGCAGAATACTGTGTCTGCTTCTGGAAACGGTCACCAGCTTGCAGGTCCTGATGGCGCCATTGCTCAGATTGGCATTGCTGAGAGAAGTGGCTGTTCATGTGTAGAGCTGCCACTGAAGAGCAGCCACTGGCCAGCTCCTAACACTGAGGCTACCGAGCGACCAGGCTGCCTGGAGAGCCCTTCTGTGAACACTAGAGACCTAGGAAGGAATTATGTGCATTTTTCTTTTCATTTATGCATTTATTTATATGGTTATAGGGTCTCACTACACAGCTTGAATGCACAGTAATCCTCCTGTTTTAAGCCTCCCCAGCACAAGGATTACAGGTGTGCGCCGCCATGCCTAGACTTGGTCACTGGCTTAGCGTGCCCCAGGGGTGGGGCTGGCATGGCATGTGGGACTGGGCATCCACCCCTGGTCTCTGAACTTGCCGAAGCAGGCTGTATGTATTACTAAAGGAGTTTAACACTTCATGGTGAGATGTCAAATACAGTGGAACCTTGGTTCATGGACTTAACTCATTCCACAATTCTGGAAAAAGATGGCCATGCTCCTGTTCATATACTAAATATGACTGCAGCTATATTTGTCACCCAGTAAGTTCTGAAAACAAAAATGAAACTTTGCTGAATTGTTGACCCAAAAAAGTGTTCATGGACTGAGGTACCACTGTCCTCCTTTTGGAACATGTATCCTTACATATAATCTATGTTTCCCGGATGATAATTTCATTTAATTTTACAAGTGAATTCTTCTCTATGCTTGTGTAACTTTGAGAATGATCACTTCAGGAATTTATAGAGAGGATAAATCAGACATTGTCTGGGTGTCCTGGCCATTCTTTGTGATACCCGCGGGAAAATGTTGAATCTCGACCTGAATCTAGGACTCATGTTTGTTAGAGCGTCCATGTAGAAATGACTGGACTGTGAGCTCTTGGAATGCATGACGGGCTCTCATAAAGACAAATCATCTTTGTTCTGTGTAATGAAAAATCCCACTATTGAAATAATTAAACATTTATGTACCCTCATGGAGTCTTCTGATAAAGCTGGGGACAGAGGACTCACTCCTCAGAGCTGTGGAGAGATGCGGCAGATGTGGGTGAGAAGATGCAACCCTGCATTTCTGGGAGGCTGACTGAGATGGGTCTTCACACCCAGGGCAGCACTGACAGGCTCTGACATTCAGACAGAGCCTGAGACTCTGTTGCTTAAGTACTGATCCCAGGACTAGGGAGATTGCTTGGTGGTCTAAGCTCCTGCCTGGCAAGCTCAAGGTCCTGAGTTTGATCCCAGCTCCTAAATACCATGGTGGCCCCAGAACCCTGGGCACACGATGCTGGCCCCCAAACCAGGCATGGTGGTGCATGCCTGTAATCCCAATGCTGGGAAGGCTGAGACAGAAGGATCACTCTGAGTCAGCAATGAAGTGAGACCATCTATCAATGAAACAAATAAACAAACAAAAACAACATTCTGAGCCCAGCCTGATATCCTGTTCCCCAGGAAGCAGGCACCATTTCTACCCCTCCCTTCTGTTCCTCTTTCATTCCTTTCCCTTCAGCATCCTTGCAACTACTCTCTGGCAGGACAAGAGTGAGTATGTATTTTCTGCCCCTGTTTAACTTCTGTCCATTTTCTATGGGCTTGGTCCTGACCCATCCACTTGCAGGAGGAGGGCTAAATATGGCTTAGCAGATGAAGACAATAATGAGATACCATGCTGAAGCAGTATCTCAGTGTCTACTGACATGCTTATCGGGTCACAATAAAAAATCCTCACCATTCACGTCTCAACCAGTCATTGGAGAGCCAGCTGGGGAGGATGCTGGGATCTGTGTGACGGGAGGAGGTTGAACTAACAGCAGCCAAAGGCATCAATTAGCCCTTTAGTACTTGAATGTGTGAGTACTTTATATCTGAGGTTCAGTCCTGTGACAAAGGGGGATATTTGAAGAGAGACTAGGTCCTGGTGACTTTGTCATACCTGTTACTCTAATGTGGCTGTTTGAGGTTAGGTCTCTGGAGATGGGGGTGATTTTAACTCTTTAAACAAAAACCTGAATGTGAAAGCAGAACAGTCCCTTCATTTGGTGTGGAGCTTTTACCTTGGGGCTGAGGAGTGGACTTTATTGGCTTATTGACAGCATTCAGATCTGGTAGCACTTTACTCTGGAGACAGAAATGAACCTGGAATTCTTAGAGCACTACTTTTAGAAATGAACACATCCACACAGAGGGAAGTCAGGGGTTCATAAAAGCCATATAGATATGTGGCCCTGGGCCCATTCGTATGTAGATTCTTAGATTTGCAAGGTGTGGACATGTGCAGAACTGGGCATGTGTAGATGCAGGTTTTTAAATGTAAGAACCTCATCTGAGATCCTTATACTTTTAATTCTATTCAATGATGAGCTATACTGAAGAATTCTAAGTTAAGCTTGAAGCTGAAGATGGTTCCAACTCTATGGATAGCATGCTGATCCTGGGCTTTGGTCCAGGGCTCCTTGTAGCAGTGGTGATTCTGAGATCAGAACAGAGTGACCTTGTTTCAAGATGAGCTTCTTGTTGGCCTGGATATATTTGGCCCCCATTAGGCAGGGTAAAGGTGCCACGGTGATGCCTCTGCGGTCTACATGCAGTGTCTCCCATCAAGAAACACAGGACTTTTGCAGTGTTCCAATGATTTAAAGAAGGAGATCTGGTGAAAAGAAATGAGGTTTACCATGTGTCATATGGGGCTTGGCTCCCAACCCACTACTCCTGTGAGTCATGAATGTCCTTGTCCTTGCTAGATGAAACTACAGCACAGCCTCCCCAGGTCCTCACCCTCCGTTCTAAATCCACCTGGAATTTCCTTCTTTTCATACTCATAAAAGATGTCGTCTCAATATTTTCTAACACCAAAGACATTTCTAACAATAACTGAATATCTGAAGACAGCCCACCTTCATGAATTAAGTGTACTGCTACATTAAATTAAATTAAAGTGACTTCATGTATTTTAATGCAACTTTTCTTTCTCAGATAATTCATGAAAAAACTGACAAGCATATTTTGAAATCCTGTTTGCTAATGCAGAATTTTATGTATTTTCCAAATATGTCTAAGACACTTGATTTTGCAGAAACAAACCATTCTCAAAATAATATTGCTCAGCTAGAATTTCCTTAACTTTTTTTCTTTTTATTAAAATAAAATAAAATAATAAAATTTTCTCTGGTTTGCAACTAGATATTGAACTCAGGCACTTGTGCTTGGAGGGTTAACAACTTAAGTTTGTAGACCAGAAAGTAGAGAAAAAGAAGGGCTGCAAGGATAGTCAACATTTTGGCCCTAACCTTTGAAGGTCAATTAAAGACTCAGGACACAGGAGAACCTGTACATAACATCCTGTAACTCACTAAAGTCCCAAATTTTCTGATCAAGATTAGGGCCCAAAGAAGAAGGAGATCGATGATGTAGAATGTGCCTAAGGAGAGTGACGTGGAGAGAAAACATTCTCTCAGGCTTTCATAGAGAGCAAATTGGTCAAGCAATGGCCGTGACTCATCCACATGGCTGACACTGACAAAGGATCTACAAACTGTGGTACAGGGTATCAGGGTAAATCTTGAAGGGATTTGAATGACCTTGTCAGACACAAGAGTTACATTTCTTGTTTTATATATATCTTGCTTTATCTTGGTCTTAACCATCCAGCAGAAAAGTACAAAAATGAGGTATGAAAAAATAAAGCATATTAATATGCTGAACTATAAAAGGCTCAAGTCAACAATTTCTGACACAGCCAGTCCTATGGATAACCTATTACTAATATGGACTACTGAACTATATTGGATTATTTTGGTGAATTGATGCACCTACAATATTTAAATGGCAATTAAGCATTAACTGCTCCCATCTCTGACAAAACTAAACAAAAAATGGGGATGCAAGTGAAGGACAATTTTGTATCTATGTCTACAAAATAGGCTAGACATATAGGTATTTTGTCTTAATGCAATGAGAAGAAAGATTTGTACTAATAGTGTTTGAACAGGATATCATGTCTGCATCTTGTATTATGAATAACCACTAGAAAGACAACCATATACATTGTACTAATTATTGAATTGTCCTACTAATCGGTTTTGAAACTGTCTCATTGCTACTTGTTTCTCAATAAAATTAAGGAAAAAGAATAAAAATAGTAAAAACACAGAAACGATACAGAATTTCACTAAATAAAATAATAAGAATTCAACAATGATTGTTATGTTGTATGACATTGTCTTCAAATTAGTTGTTTAGGTTACCAGATATAAGTGTGCAAAATTGGTTTAAAAGAGTTATGAGAAAGTAAAAAGGAAAAAAAAAATTAAGCATTAACTGCTCCTTTAAATAGAACAGCAAAATCACTTCTCAGCTTTTCAGGTAAGATCAAGTGTAACTGGACCAGAAAAATTCAGTATATTATTATCTAAGATGTCCCATAAACAAATATATATAGGAGATATACACATAAATATGTATTTTTCCTTTTTTCTTTCTTTCATTCTTTTCCTCATCATAGTTTTCCCTTTCACAGTATCTGACTTAACTTTCAGATTTTATTTACTCTTTCAGCTTCTTACACTAGCAAGACAATATGATGTTGGCCAATAGGGATCTGATTAATTCTAATAGCATCAATTTACTTATAAAAGCCTTGAATTTATCTTTCAAATATCTTTTTATTACTCCATTGTGTGAAAATACCATTCTTTAGCTGATGGGCATTTAGATTGTTTCTATGATTTAGGGATGAAAAATGGCACTGCTGTAAACATGTAAACATATATTGCTGCAGTTATGATATTTTCAGTTCTTCTGGAAAAATACCTAGGAGGGGGATGTCTGAGTTGAATAGAACCTCAAATCCAAGCTTTCTTAGTAATCTCTACACTGATTTCCATAGTGGTTGCACCAGTCTACACTCCCACCAGCAATGGAGAAGGGGTCCTTTTCCCCCCAGTCCCTCCAGCGTTCATTACTGGTTTACTTCATGATGATAGCCATTCTTTCTGGTGTGAGATGGAATCTCAGTGTTTCAATTCTCACTTCTCTAGTGACCAATGATGTTGAAAAAAAAATTTTTAATTGTAATTAAATATATTTAATTTTAATTAAATAAAATAAATTCAGATTTTCCAGTAGGTAAAGAACCTGGCGATAATAAGGACATCAACAAATGTGAGAGCTTCGTAGGTCAAACATAAGATAGGAACTTATGCATATAATGTTATTTTATAGAACAAGACCCAACAGACATTTTAGATGGCTTTATAGCCATGAGCACGACTCCAGCCTTGGGGTTGGAGCTGTATTTTGATAAGCATTTTTATAGTGGTTTTCAAAACCAAATTCAGTGGAGGAAACTGAATTAGAAATAGAAGACCGTTATTCTAATTTCAGCTATTGCTTTCAATTCTAGTCCGGGAACAAGCCCACTTACATGAGCCTCATTTTAATAGGTTACTATACTATGCAAAACATACTACATATAAAATACTTGGGAAACTATAGAGATCTATATAGAGATCTAAGTTATTATTGGGTGGTGTTATCTAGTCCATATTTCTGAAAACTTTTCATACACGTATTGGTCATTTGTATTTCTTCACCTGAGAATTATATATTCATCTCAGATGCTTATTTTAGGATTGAGTCTCTGAATTTGGAGGTGTAATTTAATATTCATGAATATATATATATATATATATATATATATATATATATATATATATTCTTGATAAAGTCCTTTGTCTGAACAATAATCAGCTAAATTTTTTTCCCATTTCACAGAGTTTCTTTTTATTCTATTGGTGATTTCTTTTGATGTATAATCCTATGTCTTCAAGATTTCTACATACTTGCTCCTCCACAGCATTTAGTGTTTCTGTTTTAATGTTTTAATATTTGATCCATTTTGACTGTAGTTTACTGTTTGATGGTAGACATGGGTGTAATTTTAGCCTCAGGCATGTGGAAAGCCAGTTTTCTCAGCACTGTCTGTCTTTCATTACAGAGGTTATCTTTCTTCTGATGAACATATTTGGCCTCTTTTTCAAAGACGAGGTGGTTGAGTGTGCTGGTAGTTGTGTCTGTATCTTCTAATATGTTTCATACATACTCAGGTATGTTTTTTGTTTTTGCCAGTACCATGCTAAGTTTATCACAGTAGTTCTATAATATAATTTCAGGTCAGGGATTGTGATGTCTCCTGCCTTACCTTTGTTTCCCAGAACTTCTTTGGCTATTCTAGTTCTTTTCTGGTTCCAGATGAATTTTAAGAATAATTCTCTAGATCTGTGAGGTATACTAATGGTATTTTAATCAGGATTTCACTAAATCTGTATAACAATTTTGGAAGTATGGCCATTTCCAGAATGTTGATTCTTCCTATTTATAAGAAATATCTTCCAGTGAAATCCTCTTTGGTAACTTTCTTCAGAGTACTGTCATTTTCATTGTATAAATTTTTTACTTCTTTTGTCAGATGAATTCCTATGTATTTCATTTCTTTGGATAATATTGGGAAAGGCATGGTTTCACTAATTTCTTTCTGGATGCCTTCATTGTTTCTATACATAAATGCTACAGATTTGTGAGTGTTGACTTTGTATCCTGCTACACTACCGAATATGATGATTAATTGATGATAGACATGTCCATAAGTTTCTTGGTGGAGGTCTTCTATGAGGAATATCATGTCTTCTGCAAATAATGATAATTTTCTTTCTTCCTTTCCATTCCTTATTCCTTTTATTTCTCTTTCTTATCTCATTGCTGTGGTTAATTTTTCCATAACATATCTGTTAAAATTTACCTCTTATAGTTGGGTGCTCCTACATTGGCTGAACATATATTTAACATTTTTATCTCTTCCTCTTGCAGTTTTCCCCTAACAAGTATGTAGTGACCTTCTTTATCTCTTTTAATATCCCTGGGTTTGATGTTAACAGTGTCACTGACCAGAATCTTTATCCCTGCTTTTTTTCTGTGTTCATGTTTCATGGATCTGTGGGCCACACCTCCCACCTCGTAAAGTATAGTCACAAGCATTCCTATACTTTACTAAGTGGTCTGGAATTTCTGAATGCTAGTCTACATATACATTTTGTTTTATTTTATTTATTCACAGTTAACAACCATTTGCAGGAAATCGTTAGCTTTTGTTAACTATGGGAAGTCTAAATGATTGAAAGATAGGTGAGATTTAACTTCTGAAAATAGCTACGCATAATATGATTACATATCCATGAATTAATTCAAAGAAACCCCTTAATGAAGACACAGAGAATTGTAACAGCTTTCACAGTTCTCTTGTCTTTCCTAAGGCCTAAGCCTAGTATTCTCAAGAGTGAATGGGCTCCTCAGACTCTGGATAGAGACTCTGTATCCCTTAACATTTGCTAGATGTGAATGCCACATAAAGGATGTGCTAGGTAGGCTTACAATGGCTGGCCACAGAGTCAGAGGTGGAAGAGTGAGAAGTGGCTGCCTGTGTGCTGGAGCTAGAGGCCCAGTCAGCCACAACAGGCCTACCCAGCCAGCCACCAACTGCATGTGGGTCTTCCCACATGCGCAAGCATCACATGCACAGATGCAGTCACAGGCGCAAGCATCACAGGCCAAGCTTGTCTCTATCTTTCTCCTACTTCCTGAAGAAGTCCTTCTTTACCTCTTGCACATGAAGACTGGATAGTGTGGTTATGTGATTAGCCCAGAAAGGAGGGAGACCTGTTTGCACATCTCTATTATGCCCTTCATGTCATAGTCACCACCTACAGTAGCCCAGTTCCTGTCCACCAGACAAAGCTGCAGAATCCTTGGTGGAAGATAGAAGGAACTGGAGACAAAAGTGCATCATAGGCAACAGTAAAGACAGGAGCTCCTCTCTGAATAAAGGAGCAGACTTCATTTTTCTTTCTCTTTGTGTTTCATCAAGGCCATAAGTCTATTGGTTGTCACCAACCACATGTGGCTCTTCCATCTTCAGTCTGTGGCCTGCCTGTCAGTCATGCACAGTCACAAGCATCACTATACTTTACTAATTCACTGGAAGTTTGTCATTCCATTTAATTTGACACCATAATTACCTATCACAGGTCCATGACTTAGACTGTAGTTTTTTGCATATCCTTATGCAGAAAGGCTTGGAGTCACGTTGAAAGGACAGGAAATTAAGGAATAATATTTATCCTACCATTGCCTAAGGGCACAGAGATCAGCAGAAAATGACCGCATCTCAGGGCCAAGCAGTTTGTGTTTGAAACTAGTTTTGCCTTCTATAACTGGCTTATCAGACAGTGAAGGAGGACTGGCTCATTACACAGGTCAAGTTTCTCTTCATCTTCCTCCTACTTCCTGAAGAAGTCCTTCTTTATCTCTTGCACATGAACACTGGATAGCGTGGGTATCTATTTAGCCCAGAAAGGAGGGAGACACCTATCATGTCCCATGCTTATGAAAATTAGATAATGAACAGCGAAATGGGACAATTGATGATTGTATAGCTCAGTGGTGGTGGACCTATGCCACAGATGCTGCCGTGGGCTATCTGTATCATTTAATACTCTAAAAGGCTCACCACCACTGATATGTATCATTGTAGAAGTCTGAATTGTTCTCAATCTATCCATCAAGTAGTTAAAGAAGTTAAGGGATTAACATAATACATTTATATAAACAAGAGATACCACTTATTTGTCATAA
The DNA here is from genome assembly GCA_004027165.1 of Ctenomys sociabilis. Taxonomy (NCBI): domain Eukaryota; kingdom Metazoa; phylum Chordata; class Mammalia; order Rodentia; family Ctenomyidae; genus Ctenomys; species Ctenomys sociabilis. The sequence continues at coordinate 10,930 of PVKA01021718.1, forward strand.
GCGGCAAATAAATAGAAGAGCAAGGATATCACTAAGTGTGGTCAGGCCTGCACAAAACTCTTGCTGCCAGTGGGGTTTGTAGCCGACGTGGAGAACTGGTCCTCCAGGAAATAAAAGGATTAAGATTGTTCTTTCTCAAATCACTCAGATTTTAACAGTTGTAAAGGCCTTTATTTTAACAATTGAGAGTGGGGTCAAAAAGATACCTTAAAAAATGCTTTTATTTCCTAACAAAAGAATCAAGGCCAAATCTTTTGTCAAAAAAGCATTTTCTTTTGGAACCAAATTTAAGAAGGAATTTCGCCTGTGGACCTGTTTTCAAGTAGACACTATCTTCAAATAATATTTTACACATGATATAAAGATTGTTTGAACTTGAAATTTCCATAAACTGTACGCCGAAATAGAAGTTCTAGCTATGGGCTATAGACAATTTATTTCTGAAAAACTGACTTTATGCAAAAACAAAGTGTGAAGCATAAAGAAAAACAGCTGCCATGCCACTTATGGTGTTCCCATGCCACCTTTCCCTCTTGACAGTTCCTACATTCTGGTCAATTTATACTTAAGCTTATAATTAGTAAACACTATAAAATAAATGAAAGGGAAAGAAGCTGCTCCAAAGGAAACAACAATCAGGAAAAGGAAACAGGAAAGAATAAAGGAAAAAAATATATAGACACAAGATAGTTGACATAATTGTATTGCTAATTTCTATTGGTTTATTGACAGGAATGGTTAAAGTTTAATTGTTTTTATCAGTTTTGCATGACTATATCTGATAATCTGAACAATATTTTGAAGAAAGCACTATACACTATAACAACCATTATTGATTTCTTTTTCTTTTTTTTTAATTTTATTTTAGGGAAGGGTCTACAGGCTGTTCAGGTTCTCACTATTAGATTAGACTCATAGTGATCTGCCTGTTTACAGCCTCACAAGAGCTGGGATTACAGGTTCGTGCCATAATGCCCAGTCTCAATCACTGTCTCAGCACACCCTGGGGGTGGGACCAGCACAGCAGCTTGGGGATTGAACCCCAGGCCACTGTGCCTGCTCACAGGCATGTTAATAAGCTGAGCTATTTGGCCAGCCTCAGCCATTATTCATTTCCTACCATCTTGTTTTGAAATTCATGTTTTCAAAAACAGTGTATTACCTTTGATTTTTTAAAAATCACATTAAAATCACGTTGAAATCCTGTTCCTAGTGTAGCCTGGATCTGGCTGTGGAAATGGTAAGAAGTAGTAAAGCACAGCTGTACATCAGGGTCCTCATCAGGAAAGACACCGAAGAGCTCACAGTAGTGTGAGGACTCAGTGGACAATGCCACTGTGCACCAGGGAAAGCTCCACCCCTTGCTCTTAGCTTTCTGCCCCGCAGCGTGGTGTGGGGATCAAGTTCAGTTTTTGGCCAGCCATCCTTTGGACATCTGCCATGGCAGCCTTAGCTGTACCACAGCAAACGAGCAGTTGTTCATTTTCTTACCTTGCCTCTTACGCCCTCCCTCATAGAGCGGCACATGTGATAGGTGGCATCCCAGTGTAGGCCCCACCTGCCTGTTAGAGGCTGTGACATCCCAGGACCCTAGCATGGAGACCCTTCTCCACAGGCACCTGGCACCGAAGTGGCACCGAAGTGGCACGGAGGTGCCCTTCTCCATGGGTGCTCTGTGCTGCTCATCCCTTTGACACCAGTGTTCTGGCTCCTGTCCCTGAATCCAGCCCTGTTTCCTATTGGCGACTGTCCCTCTGGTCCCTCCATGCCACTGACACTTGCTGGGTCTTTCTGTTCTATTTCTAGGTGATTGTTGTGGTTAAGTGCAACCTTGCTTTTATGATGTCGTATCTGCTATCCTTGAGGTTTCACTCTTAGGCTTCCATTTGCCACATTTTCTTCAATTTGGGTTTGCCGCTTAGCATATCCCCAGTGTGGTGTTGCCCGGTCCTTTTGCGTCATTCCTCAGCCCAGGTGGGGACAGCAACTGCAGAAGGGAGGCGGCTCCTCTGTGTCCAGTTGGCACAATGGGGATCGGGACAGAAAGAAAGCACTTCACCTCGCCACCTCACCTCATGTTTTCACCTTCCTTCTCTCTGTTTCTTTTTTCTTTTAATATTTTAAAGAGAATATAGAAAGTAGTAAAACAAATTGTACAGACTATCACTAAATAAAATGATAGGAATCTAACAATGATTGCTATATTACATATTGTTGTATTCAAATTAGTTGTTCATCCTACCAGATATAGGCATGCATAATTGGTCAAAATTATAAAAGAATTATAAAAGAGAGAGAGAAATAAAAAGCATTAACTGCTCCTTTCAATCGACCAGCAAAAGTCAGCAGTAGAGTATTATTAGTAGTAGTAGTATTAGTATTGTTACTAAGTTTAGTGATATGACTTAGATATGCATAATGATCACATTCAACTCAGGGAATTTGGACCTGTACATGACATACTCTGGCTCCTCTTTTTTTTCAATTCCCTCCCCTCCATTTAACCCTTCTTTCCCTCCTTATTTACAGAGCTTTGTTTCCATCTCATCTTCCTTGTACGGTTTTTCCCTTTGTTCCTTTCTCCCCCCCCCCCATTTCCCTTCATCTTGAATAATTTCTTCCTATTTAACAATATCTATTGTACACTGTGGTCCTTATTTTACACTTGTAGTTTCTCACATCATAGAATCAATGCAACATTTACCCATGTGGGTCCAATGTATTTCCTTTAAGAGTATGGTCTCACGGTTCATCTATTTAGTTGGTAATGTTTTAAGTTTATCTTTATGGTGAAGTAGTACTCCATTGGATAAAAAAAGTTTTTTTTCTTTATTAATTCTTTGGTTGATGGGCATTTGAGTTGTGCCCAAGATTTAATAATTACAAACTGTTATAATGGTTCATGGATATGCATATATTGCTGTGGTGTGATGTTTTAATTCTTTGGAGAAGATATCAAGAAGAGGAATAACTGAGTCCAATGGAGCCTCTATTTTCACTTTTTGAGGAATTTCTACCATGACTTCGCCAGCCTATGTTCACACCAATAGTGCAAAAAGGTTTCTTCTTCCCACAGGAATACCAGCTTTTGTTTTTAGTTGATTTCTCAATAGTTGCCATTCTTTCCAGAGTGAGATAGACTCTCATTTTTTTTTTCGTAAATTTATATCTCTTTGTTGACCAATAGTGCTGAACATTCAATGAACTTCTTTTCATATATTTACTTTCCATGTGTATTTTTCCATCTGAGTAGTGCATATCTATCTGCATATCAAATTCCCATTATTGGATTGAGTCTTCAAATTTGGGGAGAGTAAATTTTCTCAACTTTTTGTATGTTCTGCATAGACATAGGATAGAAAAACAAAACACTTCTAGTAATAAAGTCAGGGTAGGAGGTACTAAATTATTGACTTGAAACTACACTATATTTGATTCCTGGTACCAAAAATTAAAATTATACTAAAGAACCACTATGATATAAACAGCTTGTACTGGCAAAAAAATACCTGAGGATTAATGAAACAGATCAGAAGATGTAGAAACAACTGCAGACCCATTCAATCACTTTATCATTGACCCAGGGCCAAGCACATTCACTAAAAGAGGGTAGCCTCTTTAATAAATGGTGCTGGAAAAACTGGCTTTCCACCTGAGAAAAACTGAAACTGGACACATGTCTACCACCATGTATTTAACTGAAGTCAAAATGGATGAAGGAGCTACATATGAAAATAGAAACACTGATTTACTGAAGAGAGAATAGGTAGCACTCTTAAAAACATAGGTGTAGGCAAAGATTTCATGAACAAAATCCTGATCTCAAGAGAAATACTACAAAGAATCAACAGCTTGTCTCATCCTATTGAAAAGGCTTTGCACAGCAAAAGAAATCACCAACAGAGTGGGAAGACAACTCACAGAGTGGGAAAAATTTTAGCTATTTGTCCCTTGGACAAGTGACTTCTAGCTACTTCTTTGTCTTCTCTTAAGCAACCTCAGATCTTCTACTCCTGGGATGAATCAGCTGGGCACAGCGGACTGTAACCTGGCTGGCTCCCATGCAAGAAAAACACCTTCTTCCTTAAGTGTGTTTCAGGGTCTTCAAAGGGAGTGATGGCCACCAGGAAATAATGGAGATATGGAAAAGACTGCTGTGTTCTCCAGAAGGAAGTGATGTCACAGAGAGTGCACCCTTCGTGGTTGTTTCCAGGTCTGGTGCAGGGATGACACTAAAGCAAAACCAAGAACACAGCTCCCAGTCTCACCATGAGCCAAGAAGATGGATGGGGCAATCAGTGATTGCTTGACTCTCTCATTATTTCTTCATTGTGACATGGGGGGCATCATCTGATTTTAGAGGTGCTTTGATTATCAAAGAGCAATGAGAGCTAAAGAACAGAGAGACAGAGAGAGAGAGAGAGAGAGAGAGAGAGAGAAGGAAAGAAGGAAGAAGAGAGAAGGCAGGTAGCTCATATCAAGCATTTTTTTCCTGATCACTTACTCTCCCTTGAAATATCTGTGGCTGAGAGAGACCATGGAATGAAGTTCTCATAATGATCAGAGCAAGGAGTAAGGACTACCAGTCCTCCACCAGCTCCAGCATCATCATGGTCCTAGGTGGATCCAGGAGGTAGGGTGAGATGCAGAGAGGAAGCTGAGCCCATGTTATATTGGCCATCCTTAGGGCACTTGGGCAATGAGACCAAGACCAGTGCGGCCACCCCTGAACTCATGTAAGACGTTATTAATGATTTTCCTTCCTGAAGTAAACAGGGAGGAAGGTAAAGGAAGGCAACCTTCAGGGTGCAGCAGGATGACAGGATGTGAGCTGCACCCTTCTGAGTTACAGTTGTGGACAGCATATGTTCTGTGTTATGGTGCCATCAACCGACAAAGAGAAGCAAAGCCCACAGTGGGCTGGGGCTGGCTGGCATGCGTTGACTGTGGACTGTGGGGCCTATTGTGGGTCCCCAGAAGAGAAGACTTGGAAAGATCTCAAGTCCAAGCCAATTTCTAGACAGTATCACAACACCCAAAGCCATACCAAAACTCTGCTAAAGGTGGAAGTCACCAGCACAATTTCTATTTGTACAACTTGTGGAAATCCAACAGATGCTTCTACTTTTGCACTTTGCTAATTAACTCATTGAAGTGATAAGGGTCATTGCTTAGGTCACCTCCTGTGGGTTTGGTCCTGCAGGTTTGTCAGGTTGCTTACTGGAACTGACACTGTAGGCTATCCAAGCACCTGACCCACCAAAACAAACTGTTGTTACTCTTTGTGACCACTAGTTTCCTAGCTGGGCTACAGAAATTCGTGTGGTGTGTAACATACATCTCAATGAGCCCATAAGCATACTGTTACTGTGCATCTGACAATGACTTGGAAGTTCTGTTCAGAGACTTCGGGCCCTGACCTTTCAGATTTTGAGAACACTCCAGGACTTGAGCCATGCAGCACAGTGTCAAGACTGGGTGGGCACTCAACGAAGAAGCAGTTATGATTCATGAGCCCTTGGGGATCAGACCTCACAAGAGAAACTGCTGTGAGAACCCAGCTTTGCCCACACTCAGCTGCTGCCTCTGGGTCCATTGCTGTGGCCTTGCTGCTCAGTGTCCTGTGGATAGTGTTTGACCCAGGCAGGCCTCTGGCTACCCTTGGTTGCAGCTGCAATCTCAGGCATTGCTCACAGGAAAGTACCAGTATGTGCCTGGCATGCAGCTCTGCAGTGGAGAGGCAGAGTGATGTGCAGGGGATGCAGACCCAGGCTTCCCCATATCTTCCTCAGTCTGTAGCAAGGAAGCCCACGCTGGCATTTTCCTTATACTCCTGGAGAAAAATCTGCTTGTGGGAAATGTGTAGGCAGCTGGACACTTCCAAAACCCTGGCTACCCCTGGGTTTCCATCCTACTGCTTGAAGGAGGGTCTGGCTGTCCATCCATTCCATGGGGAGGGCTGCCATGTCTCAAAATAGTGCAGTAGTGAAGTGCAGGGAAAGTGGGTGATCTTCCCATGTGGAGGAAGTCTCTCAACTAGCCAAGAAGTAACACTGGGCTCCTCTGGTGCCATTGTGGTTCTTTACAACATCTTGTCCTGTATTTGGAGACAGAAGATGCAGCCAAAGGGCAGCCTCGGTAAGTTCTGAGGGCTCCATGTTTCCCAAGTTTGCTCTGTAGATTGTGCCATTCCCTTGATACTAAAAGCATCACCTCCTGGAGCTGGTGTTGCAGACTATCCCTGGCAAGACTGTGTATGTGGAAGAAAGACGTCACCACACAGGCATGCAGGAGCCCAGATGTGACCTGGATTCGCTGATCTAGAGACATGGAATTTTAGTTATATGTAAGAGGGCTTGGAGTCAGATCACTAATTCTGTGGATGTAAGGCATGGTTAGGAAATTAACCCAGCTCATTGCAAATACCAGCGGGACTTCTACCAAAAGCCCAAGTCCTGTCAGGCTCCTGAGCTGCAGAAAGCACCAAGGATGTGGACAGGGTCTTTATTTGGCTGCTGATTGACTTCTTAACAGCATGGGAGCTTCAATGTGTTCAGAGCCTTCAGGGACACAGGTGATAGTTTCTATGGAAGAGGAGAGGGAAGGTGGTGTGGACAACTGCTAGTCTAAGCCCTCAGCCCAGTGAGCCCCATACCTGAAGCTTGAGCACCACATGGTTGCTGATGAGAAAAATGGTTTTGACAAGTTCAAGACCCTGCAAAACCAACTCTTCCAGTGGTCAGGAAGTACTTGGTGAGAGGAAGAGGAGTCAAGCCCTGACACCCACTGAGTGTGACAGGAGGCAGGCCCTGCCCAGGCCACGTGCTGAGATGATGGGGGGAGGGGTATAGTAGTGGGGTTTCCACAGAAGGTGTTCTCTCTTTCTCCCTTCTTGGCTCTTTCTCTCCTTTCCACTCTCTCTCTCCCTTTCTTCTTCCCTCATTCTTTTCTTTGTCTTTCTCTTCTTTCCTTTTCATCTTCAGTTAGACTATATGATAAAGATCCTTTAATCAGATCTTGAAACCTGCCAAGAACTACTACGTCAACTTCAAATGTGTTCAGCTTCCAAACATTGACCTGAAAATTGAGTCGTCCTTTAACCCACTACCCAAAGACCATTCTAACTTGACTATATCTTACTCTTGGGCTGCCTTCTACTTAACATTTAGTCCATGCACGCAGAGAATGATAAATTAGATGGCTCTGTGTATCATCATGCTGAACTATTTACCGTGACATATGCTTTGGTCTTAGTTGGTACTTGACAGCAGCATTTGTGGCCATTTTTTTTTTTAACTACGCCAAGTAGACACTCATGAAAGAGGTCTTACAGAGCTGCTTCAGAAAGTGGCAGGAATAGTGAGATGAGTGTGTTCAAAGCACCGGGGTATAATGTAAGGAGAACTAATGGCAGTGCATCTTTAAGTGTAAGTGCTTTTAAATTTAAATATTTGCCATATATTTTGATCACCATTATCTATCTATCTATCTATCTATCTATCTATCTATCTGTCTGTCTGTCTGTCTGTCTGTCTGTCTGTCTGTCTGTCTGTCTGTCTGTCTGTCTGCCTGTCTGTCTGTCTGTCTGTCTGTCTGTCTGTTTGTCTGTCTATCTATCATCTATCTATCTCAAGATATATATATATTGCTTCTCAAAACAAGACTTTCATCATTTTTACATATTTGGGCTCTTATGGTGCAGGTTGGATGTGCAGTGATCTTCCTCTTTTTAGCTTCCCCAGCACTGGCATTACAGGCATGCACCACCACGTTCCATCCCAATGGTGGGCTCAGCAGGCCTGGGGACAGGGCCAGCATAGCATGTGGTGCCAGGGGTTGAACGCCTGTCCCTGTGCTCACCTAAGTAGGTGCTTTATCTGCTGAGCTATCTCACCAGCCCAACAAGGCTATCTTTTCACCACAGTAGAACTCTCACCATGGTAGGGAATAAGTTCTGTCTGTTTCTGTCGCACTTACTTTTCTCTTGTTGCTGGGACAAATAGCTGACACCCTAAATGAGGGAAGGAAAGGTTTAGTTAGTTCATAGTTACTGGAGGATTCAGTCCGTACTCAGCTGGCTCCAAGGTAGAAAGGCACATGGCAGAGGGTAGCAGTTCATGTGCTGGAAAGCAGCAAAACAGCAAGAGCAAATGGGAAGAGTAGTGGCAACAATGGCTGCATAGAGCAAGTCTGTCTGTCTGTCTCACTCATATTTCATTCAGGCTATCCGCCCCAGGCTAGGCATAGCGCTCACATCCATAATCCCAGTAGCACTTACACTCATACTCCCAGTGGACCATGGGTTAATCACAAACCCTAGAAGTCCATCCCATGACTGCATTAGGTTTTGAGGGGACAACTAGACACAAACCATAACACTCTACTCCTAAGCCCCCAAAGACTCAAGCACATCCCTGTAGGCAAACAGTATTTTAGTTCATATGTAAGAGCTGCCAAAGTCGTAACAGTCTCATCATTGCTTAAAGTCTCAACTCTCCTCTGAGAGCTAAGGCAAACTCTTAGCTGTGAGCTCCTGTGCAAATGAGAAGAAATTTAAACACTTCTAACATTCAATGGCAAAAGATAAACATTACCATTCCAAAAGTTTCCAACAACAGGGCAATACCAAGCATTGAGACCAACACAAGTACAAAATCTAGCAGGGAAAACATTAAATCCTATAATTTCATGTGGAACATCTGAAGCAATCCATGGCAATTTATGAGCTCCAAAGACCTTACATGGCTTCTCCCCTATGGCCCTCTTGGTGGCAGCTCCAATAATTCTATCTTAGGCCAGCTTTGCTCCTTTCCCACAGTTTCCTTTAGATGATCCATGTTCCCTTATTTTCCAAATTTCTAGGGATTGCTCTGCACATTAAACTTCTCATTCTCTCCTTCACACACTGCCCTCTCAGGGGCGCACTGCCTGGCTTCCTAGGCCTTCTGAAATCCAAATGAAGGCCTTCTGAATCTCAGAACTCCTGGGTTCTGCAAGCATCTAAAACCAATGCCACATGCATGATGCCAAGGTCTGCTGCCAGCTGGAGCAGTAGCCAGACTTTCTTCTCTCTTGGCTATAGGGATTGAACGCCTGGATCACTGAGCACTCTAACCCTGATTCTGAGGGACAGATTCTCTATGCCAGTGTCATTCTTGAACCTGCTGTGTCTGCTGCTGCTATTCCACAGCATGGGCCTCTGCAGCACTCTCCTCAAGGCAAAGACTTTCTCCCACGCAATTCTGAGGCTGCAAAGGGTGGAGACCTGCTGGCTCCTGTGATTCTCTCAGGACATCTTTTCCATTCTCTTGTTTCTTCCTGACAGCGGAGATTCTCTTAGGTCTATCTTTATAGTTCACAGCTTTATTGGCACTTCCTTCCTCTCATAACATTTTAAATCATCCCGCTGGGATCTTTGCTCTTGATTCTCAACATAAATCTGGCTAAAAGTCCCCAGCAACAGTTATGCCACTGCCTCATTACTTGGCTGCTTTGAAATTTCTTTTGAAATATTAATCAGTCCACCATATTTATGCTCAATCTTAGGCAAAGTCTCTGGACATAAGCAAAGAGCACATAAACTTTCAGCCAAGCCAAGACACAAATCATCCAGAGTTCAACAACCAATGCAGTCCTTCCTCCTCACAGAAACATCCCCACTCTGGCCTTTACAGGCAGGATTTCCACCATGCTTCTTGTCTTCTGAGCTCTAACAAGAATCTCCCATAAAGATTAGCTAAAGCTGTTCAACTACCTTTCTTGTAAGTGACATCTCTGAACATTTCTGATCTCTTCCCATAAACCATTCCTAAAAGTATGTGATCCATATGGTCAGGTTTAGTCACAGCAATGAAGGTACTTCTCTGGCACCAAATTCTGTCTCAGTTCCTTCTCTCTCATTGCTGGGACAAATAGCCAACACCAAAAATAAAGGAAGGAAAGGTTCATTTAGCTCACATTTAGTGGAGACCTTAGTTCATACTCAGCTGGCTCCAAGTAAGAATGGCACATAGCAGAGGGAGGCAGTCCATGGCAGTAGAAAATATCAAAACAGCAAGAGGAAAAGTGAGCAGTAACAGCAACAATGGCTGCAGAGACCAAGTCTCCCTTTGGTTGCATTCAGGCTATCTGCTCCAGGCTGGGTAGTGCTTACACCCATAATCCCAGAAGCTCTCACACCCATAATTCAGTGGATCTCGAATGAATTACAAAGTCTAGAACTTTGCCCCCTGACATATGAGGATTTGGGGGACAACTAGACACAATCCATAACAGCTACTGTCTTAGGGCTTATTATTACACTAAGAAGGAGGGAAAGAGTACCCTTACACTGTCTGTGAACCTCTGCTCACACATTTCTAAGCCGCTCCCTGTTTTCAGTCTGTGAATTTCCTTCAGCAATGTGTGTGTGTATGGGCACACCCTCCTGTTAGACAAATGCATGGCCTCAGAGGATGAGGACCCCTCACAATTCAGGACCCAAAATAGGGCAGGACTGAGGGGCCTGGTGGAAATGGGGGACACCTGGGAGCAGCTGGGTATGCCGAATTCTAAAGACTGGGAAGCTATGGAAACTATGAGCTCTGTAGGACAACAGGATTCAGGGACACCATGCTGACTGGAGAAGGGCCCTAGGAAGAAAACCTGGATGACCAGTGCACAGCAAAGCTGAGAGGTCAAATAATAGAGAAAGGTATTTGAAGTATAAAATAAAAAAATAATTTTTAACAGCTCCAGTGTTTGGAAAACAGAACAATGGATTAGAAAGTAGCAGCTAACACGAAACGGATGTCATCCTGCACTCTTGCACCTTGTTGGGTCATGCCTGTGACTGCTGAGGACCTGATCCCCATTTGTTCTTTGGTGATTTTTCTTCTGATCCCCTGCGCCAGCAAGAATGTCGCTGCAGCAAGAGCTCTCAGAGGTTCTTTACTCACTCACTGGGCATCGAGATCCCAGTGATAAGGTGAGGTGAAGATTGAAAGATGATTGAAAATGCATGTGAAAAATAGCACATCTGCACAAGACCCTTTAAAAAGCCAAATGCATCCTCAACAACTATAATTGAAAAATAAAGTAAAGAAACCATCTGCTGTGGTGTTTGCTGACGTGAGACAGGTACACCTTCCCCTCCCTCCCACCCTGGGCAGAGGTGTGTGTTCCAGGGTCAGAATACAGGCAGAAAGCACAGCATTTTCTGATATGAATCTCAGCCTGTGAACCATCTTCTCTGAGCTTCTTCTGGGAGCAGGCTGGAGAGCCCTCCAGACACTCTCTTGGGTGGGGACACTGCTAGGCATGAAACAGAAGCAGCACCAGAGGTCTGTGTGTTTGGCATGGCTTCCTTCAGGGCTCACCATGGCTCAGGGCCAGCACATAAGCTTCATGGTCACTCACCAGTGCTGGGAGAGATGTGGGGCTTTCTTCAGATCCCTACCACTCTGTAGCTGGCTGTGTTGGGCTGTTGGGTCGTGGACCTCCCATTTCTCGAGTTCCCTTGAAGTAGCCCTGAGCCTAGGTGGAACCAGGTCATCCTAAAGTCTCCCCCAAGGTCCCTGTTGTCAGTCACCTTCCCTACTGAGGTCAGCCTGTCTTGTCAGAGCTTTCAGACCCATCTCAGTCCCTAGCTGGGGCAGGATGACCACGAGGGAATGTCTGATGCCTGTGAATGTGGCCTACTCTGGGATGCTGAGCTTTAGGTGGGGCCATGAGGGGTGAGCCCTAATTCAACAGCTGTGTCTTTAAGAAGGGAGAATTGGAACATTCTCTCTCTCTCTCTCTCTCTCTCTCTCTCTCTCTCTCTCTCTCTCTCTCTCTCACACACACACACACACACACACACACACACACACACACGTACACACACTCTCTAGAGTCAGAGAATCGCATGAACACTGAGGATACTGTCACACCCAGGAATTTCAGGAAGCAGGAGAGACCTGGGCCAGTCCTCCTCAGGGCCTCAAGAGAGGCCCATTTTTGCACCCTACGGCCTGAGACTCTGTTCAGCCTCCAGAAGTATGTGAGATCCCCGCTGTGGGTGGAAGTCATTTACCTGCAGGACTATCAGTGGTGCCCTAACAGATGCACGAAGGCCTGTTTAGCATCTGAAGCCCATGTGCCTATGAACAGTGTGTCTTTAGGAGGTGGTGGGAGGGCACTGACTGGCAGGGACCCAACTGTGTGACCTCGGTGAGGAGAGCCCCCATGCCCGCCTCAGCCAGGGCAGCATGGTTACAGGGAGCTCTGAGGCAACTGCTGACCTCAGAAATGCTCCCACACTTTCCTGCTTACCCAGAAAGATTCCCAAGGCCCTTCAGGAAAGACACTTTCTTGTCAAGCTCAGGCAGGGGTGGTCAAACCTCTCCCTTAAGAGAGAGCTCACCAGAGCTCTCTGTCCAAGAGCCTCCAGCATAGAAAGACAATTGTGTGGCTTTGTTACCAAGCATCTGGTGCATGCTCTTCCCACACCGAACTCTTGGCCTCTCAAGGGCTTAACTTGGGGCACACACTCATGTCTCCCCTGCTGCATGAGGTGAGTGTTGCCTGGTATGGGTGCTGGGCAGCATGATGTGTGGACAACAGGACAGGCAGGTACACTTGGTGGTCCTTGCCCTGAGTTCCCACTTACCAAGCTGAGGGATATCAGTTGGCCTCCACTGGCTGACAGGTGCTGGGGGACTGCTACCCATGCTGGACCTTGAACAGGTTTTAGAGAGAAGAATGGGAGACAGACCTGAGGTGAGTGCCTTCCAGAACCTCCTGTGCAAGAGCAGGAAAGGCTTTGTGAAGCCCCCTGTCAAAGCTGTGCCTTCCCAGCACTGCAAGACCAAGCTCACCCACCTGTGAGAGCCACTCAGGGGGCACTTTAGATGAAAAATCGACCTCATCGATTGCTTCTGCAGTTGCCTAATCAAAATAACTAGATTCAATTTTCTTAAAACACTCTGTGCAGGGCTGATCACCTCTCTCATACTTTGAAAATTGCGTGGAAGTAAATGTGGGCTGGCAGGAGCCCTTGAGGCTGTGCTGTGCTCTGGCTGTGCTCTCCGCTGCACTGTATGCTGTGGCCTCACACAGAGCTTGGCCTCAGGGCTATACCTCTGCTTCTGCCTATTTGAGAAATCAGGAGCTTGGAGCTGTGGCTTCAGCCTAGCCCAGGCTCACAGGCAGACGCCCACCTGACTCTGAGCTACAGGAAAGTCAGGAGGCCAGGAGAGCAGGCAACTTGGGCTTCTGCATTCACCTCTCAGTGTGGGCTAGAGAGCAACAGATGCACTCCTCTGTTCTCAAAACATTTAGCCCTGTATTTGTTCACTTTTAATCAATAAAATGTGCTTTACTTTTCAGTATCGATAGCACTCATTTGATGCATCTCCATAGAGCAGATTGGTTTGACGGAAGTATTTTCTAATTTTATTTTAAAACTTAATGCAGAATTAAGCATTTGTATAACAGCACATAAATATAAAGGTGGCCATGTCTCTTTTCTTGTCTCCCATTGTCCCCCTGCACTCCCCCTCTCTGTACTGGTGTCAGCCACCCATCTTATCAAGCAAATGGGACTGTGTTAGTCACCAGCACTATGTCACAAATGATCACACACTTTTAGCTCTCAGCATCTGTGCTGGTCAGGAGGCTGGGCCTGGCTTTTCTGCCCCAGAATCAGGAGACAGCACTTGGCTGAGAGGAGCTGTGTCCCCACTCTGACTTGTATGTGCTGGAGTCCACACACAAGCTCTCTTGGATGGTGGCACAGTCTGATCCTTCTTGGAGCAGAGTCCATGGTGGCTTGCTGCTTTGAAGCCAGCAAAGTAAGAAGGCCCTGGCACTTCTCCTTGCTCTTACCTGGTGCATACATAAGGACTTCTGGAGGCTCAGGTCTCCCCAGACTGACTGCTTGAGGGTGAACCTGTAATCATCAACTAGAGCCCTGTCTGAGTATATCTGTGTAGCTATAACAAAACACCTTGAGCTAGATAATTTTTTTAAAGATAAAATTATTTCTTACAGTCTTTTGAAGGCAAAGGTCATGCTGCCAGCAGGGCCAGTGTCTGGTGGTGGCTGTTTCTCAGTAAGACCAGCACATTTTCAAATGGCAGAAAAAGAAGCAGAGCCAAGCAGGTACTAATGTGTTATTCTCTAAGGCTTTTGCAGGGAGCAAATTGGGCAAGCAATGGCCATGACTCATGTACATGGCTAACACTGACAAAGGATCTACAAACTGCGGTACAGGGTTTCAGGGTAAATCCTGAGAGGGCCTTGTCAGATACAAGTTCCATTTCTTGTAATATTTGTCTTGCTTTATACAGGTCTTAACCATCCAGCAGAAAAGTATAAACTTGTATAAAAACTAAAAACATATTAATATGCTGAGCTATAAAAGGCTCAAGTCAACAACTTCTGACACGGCCAGTCCTATGGATAATCCACTACTATTATGGACTACTGGACTATATGGGAATATTTTGCTGAATTCAAGCACATACAATATTTAAATGACAATGGAATATCATTCTCTGACAAAACTAAACAAAAAAGGGGATACAAATGAAGGACCACTTTGTGTGTGTATATCCAAAAAAGGTAGATACACAGCTACCTTCTCTTAATTCAATGAGTAAAAGGATCTGTTCTAATAGTGTTCGTGAACAGAATATCATATCTGCCTCTTGTACACTGAATAACCACGAAGACAACAATATGTAATGTATTTATTATTGAAACTGTCCTACTAATTGGTTTTGAAACTCATTATTATTTGTTTCTCAATACAATTATTTTAAGAAAGAAAGAATGTGTTATTTTGTGAGAATCCTCACATCCTGCTGGGGGTGGTTTCAGGACTTCATCACTTCCTGCGACCACCCATCTCCTAAGGCCTCCGCTGTAGAAGCATCTCAGCACACATTTGCAGGGACACCAACTTTCACACTACGTGGAAGACTTAAGTTTCAATCTGCGGACTCCTTCCACCCCTGCCACGTGACTACAGAATCAAAGCGGCAACCCCCAGTCACATTCTACAGTGGGGAGAAGCCCTAGTGAGTCCATCCATTTGGGAAGAAGTCAGGGAGAAGCCTGGGCCTCTGCCCACACGACCTGCTGCCTGTTGGTCACAGGATACCGATAGTTGTGTGTTAGCACAGCAATGCACACCGCAGAAGTGCCACACATTTCAGACCACACACATCCTTAACCTGAAACCCATAATCTTTCCCTGAAGGTGCTGACCCAGTGCAAGCTCCCTAAATGAAGAAAGCCAAGGTAATCATAGGTAAACTCCTAGTTCTCTTGATCAGTTGAGCAATATCGCTTTGACCTTGGATTGCCTAGCCTCCAGGGCTGTGAAAACACATTGATCTTGCATATGAATTATCCACTTGGAGACTGGTCCTTCTGTCTTTCAGCTCGCGGCAGGACCAAGTCCTGGCTTTCCATGGAGATACCACACATGACTGAGGCCCTTTTTGTCCAGTTGCTTTTCTTTCCTGTGATACTTCCCGGCCTCCTATGGGGCTTTCCTGAGGTTATGTCCTGAAGATGTACCTACGCACTGATTAGCGACCCAGATCTGGCCTGGGGGCTCCACCATGACACTGGCTTCCTCTCAAGAGCAGTGTTCCCAAGGTTCAGCTCCGTGTGGGTGTGCGTGTTTTCTGGTTGCTCCTGCTTAAGTTCCAAGCCGCCCCTAAGGACATGAATGTATTCTCTTCTACTGTGACTGCTAGTCAGGCTGTGTTGACTTGAACGGATAAGAAAGTGCCTAGAAGATTAGTAAAGCTCGGTGCCTGGGGGTCTATGGATGATGATGCATAGGCCACCTATGGAAGGGGGAAGATCCACTCTAAATGCAGGTGGCACCAACCAACAGGCTCACCGCCTGGGTAGAGGGAAGCAAGAGGGAAGTGTCTCCATTCTGAAAGAGATCCAGTTTTCTCCACTGCCTCTGGCCTCTGGTCTTTATTTTTTCAGCCTCTGACATAGACTTGCACTGCTGCCTCTGTGGCAGGCTTCCCAGCCCTGGACGGGAGCTCCATCTCTGATCGCACTTATTCTACTGCTCAGAGCCCTAGATCCTCTCAGCTCCTAGATCCTCTCACCCCAAGGGTACAGATGGCTTCTCTGCACTGTCATGCTCCTATGCTGTGAGCCTGCCCAATAAGCCCACTGGAATTCTACATGTACTGTTCAGAGATTGCTCTAGAGGGCAGGAGGTTGAGATCACTTTGTCAGTGGGCTGGGTGCCTTGAAAGACAGGACAAGAGAGGATCTGTTCCATTTCCCTCTCCAGGTTCCTGGTGGTTTCCTGGGTCCCTATCTAGGATACCCTGAATCAATTCAAAACATTGATGGCAATATCTGTTAAATAAAAAATCATGGTGTGTCCTCAGCCAACATGGGACCTTGCACCATGTGACTTCTGGATCTTGTCCCCAGGTAAAAGGATAAAGAATGGTAACTGTTTTGAATCAATTCAGGATGCAGAGGTAGCCCCAGAATTTAATTAAAAGCACCCAACAAAGGTGACATCCAGAACTCTTTCAGAAAGTGGCAAGAATGATGGGACAAGAATGATCGAAGTGAAACAGACTATTTTTGAGGGATTTATGTTAATGTGGTTTTTGCTGCAATCACTCTTTTTAATTTAAAAATTTATTCTAGATTTGGTTCACACCTCATATAGATATGCACTTGATATTTGATATCTACTCTTCTGTTGACTGACTCTTGGACTGATTCCATGCTGAGGCTACGGTGAACAGTACAGCCCTGAACTCTGACAATGCCGAAGTCTTCCCAACATACCAACCTCCGTTCTTTTGGATAAATACTTAGAATGAAGGGGAAAGAGATTGAAGTTCTAAAGTGTGCCTGGGGAGAGTCACATGAAGAGAAAACTTTCTCTCAAGCTCTCACAGAGAGCAATCTGGTCAAGCATTGGCCATGACTCATCCACATGGATGACACAGACAAAGGAACTACAGAATAATGTACAGGACTACAAGATAAACCCTGAGAGGACTTCAATGACTACATAGGAAATATAAAGTTCTTGTGTTGGTATATAAGTCTTGATCTACCTAGGTCTTAACCATCCAGCAGAAAAGTATAAAAATGAAGTATACATCGTGAGCCCATAATATTAAGACACTAGAGGGCTGATGCTAGTGATTTCCTAACAGTTTTTTGATGAGTCTTAGTACAGTTTTCCACAATAATCTTACTAATACACATTGCCATTATCCGTGCTTGAGAGTTTCTTCACTAATACCTCATTGTTCTTGTTTTTTTTTCTTTTTCTTTTTCATTTTATTGAACTACAAATGTCAATCTGACAGTTTCAAGACACCTTAACAAGACAGATTCGATAAATTAATGCATTGCAAACTGTTTTCATAATGTTTTGGTATTGTACAAGGTGCATACATGATATTATATTTACAGATTATTTTAGCAGATATATCTTATCAGTGAATTAAGAGTGTAGCTGCTTACTTATCTTATTTTTTATACCTGAGTTATATCAAAAATTCAATAATTATTTTCCTAGTGGATGACCACAGTACTAGAAGCCGACATAATATCCTCTCCAACCACCATTAATGAAGATCTTGCCTCTCATAGAATTATGTAGAAGCACAGCATTATCTATCCCAACTGTACTGTCTATACACACACATCATGATTTTTTCTTTCTACACCCCTTCCTTTATCTACACCTGTCAAAAGTGGGCACTCCATTGACATTCAACTAACTTAGGTGCTTGAACTCAACACCACAATCCAACACAGTCCAGCATTCTACAACAATAGTGAGTTATTCAAAGAAGTTGTCGACCATAGCCATTTATAGCTCAGCTATTAAGAATGATAAGTTTGAAGCATTTATACTGAAGTGGATGCCACTTGAACATATACTCATAAGTGAAATAAACCAGACACACATGTGTAAATATCTTATAGTCTCCCTAGTATAACAAGCGAAAAGTAGAAATACAAAATGAAATGTACAACAACTAAAATCAATTGAGCCAAATAAGACAAAGTGAATGGCATATGCTGCAGGATACTAATCAGCTTTTCTTCGGGATGGTTAACAACCTAAGATCACAAGTCAGAGTTGGAGAAATAGAAGAGCCACAAGGCCAGCCAACATTTTGGCCTTAGCCTTTCAAGGTCAGCGAAGACTCAGGACATAGGAGAACCTGTACTGCAACATCATGAAACTCAGGTGAGCTCCAAATTTTTTCATTGTTCTTGTTATCATCCATCTTTCCAATTGATATACTGGAGATTGGATCCCGATCCTCCCCGAAATTAGGCAAGGGCTACACCATTGTTCCCATTGGCAAACACTTGGGAACAGGTCCCAGTAAGTTTCTCATGCTGGTATTAAGCTCCCTGTCTCTTGTTTTGGACCTAAATAGCTGGAGTTCTAGGCATGTGCCACCATTACTGGCTTGCTTGTTTGATAACAGAAATCCTGACAGGTGTATCATGATCTCTCAATGGGGCTCTAACTTACCTTTCCCTAATCATGAGTCCCTTTGAGATTTTTTCCATGTGTATGTTAACCATTTCTGCCTCTTCTTTTGATCAATATCTATTTAAGCCCCTTTTCTAATTTTAATTAGACTATTTGTTTTCTTTACATAGGCTTGTTTGATTTCCTTATATCAGGCTGGAAAATACTTTCTTCAATCAGTAGTTTGTCTCTTTTCTTTGTTAACAGTTTGATTTGTTTTTCAGAAGCTTTTTCTTTTGATTCATTGTCTTAGTTACTCTTTTCTCCTTGCCGGGACTAATACTTGACACTCAAAATGAAGGAAGGAAAGGTTCATTTAGCTCACAGTTACTGGAGGTTTCAGTATGTACTCAGCTGGTTCAAAAGCAGAGCGGCACATGGCAGAGGGCACCAGGTCTTGGCAGTGGTAAGGAACAAGAGCAAAAGGGAGAAGTAGCAGCAATAGCGGCTGCAGAGAGCAAGTCTGTCTCCCTTAATCTGCAGCCAGGCTCTCTGCCCAGGCGAGGTACAGCACTCACACCGTAATCCCAGCAGCACTCACACCCATAATCCCAGTGAATCATGAGTTAATCACAAATTCTAGAAGTCCACCCCGTGGCTGCAGGACCCTTTGGGGGAACAACTAGAGATGAAGCACAACATCAAGTGCATTTGTCTGCTTATGCTTTTTGTTGCCTCTGAATTGGGGTTCATATCTTTAAAATGTCATTGTGCAGACCAATATTGCTTTATTCCCTCTTGCTGCATTGTTTATTAGTTGTGTAATTTTGGGTGTTACAGTTACGTAGTTATCCATCTTCAGTTCTTCTTTACACATGGTGTGAGGTAAGGACTATTTCTTTCTTACACGTATGAAGACCCGGTCTTTTCAATGCCACTTGTCAAAGAAACATACACAACTGTGCTTTCCCCCATGTACACTCTGGGCCTTTGTCCCAAATTCATTGAGCATACATAGTGGGAGCGATTTCTGGACTCTAAGGTCGTTCCATGGGACAGGGGCTATGGTTAGTCCTAATACTCAGCTGTTGTACTAGTTTGAGACCGGCTTTTGTGGGATATCACCAGCTATTTTTCCTTTATCTCATGAATGTGCTGGCTGTTTGTTGTTAGTTTTTCTGTGGTTGCTCCCAGAGATGTTTACAACTGTTTATTTCCATTTGTTTGAAAAGTGACACTGGAAATTTTGATAGAAATTGTACTGTATTTATATATCTCTTATGCTAGAGTAGGCATTTTAATAACGTTAGTTTTTCCAATCTACCAATATAGGATATATATCCTTTTGTATTTCCTCTTCAAATTCTTATATTAACATTTTGGAGTCTTCAACTTATAGGTCTTTACTTCTTTGAAATATTTCCATATGTTTGGTTTGTTTTTGAGCTAAATGATATTTACAATGTGTTTTGGGGAACATTCATGTTTAGTTTATAGAAACTGCACTGGATTGTGTGTGTGTGTGTGTGTGTGTGTGTGTGTGTGTGTGTGTGTATTTAGTACAGGAGCCACAGGGTCTCACTACATAGATCCAGACTCCCAGTGATTCTCCTGTTTTCAGCCTCTGGAGCACTGGGATTACAGGTGTGTGCTGCTACCATGCCCAGCTCAATCGCTTTCTCAGCATGCCCTGGAGGCGGGGCCAGCACAGCAGGCCAGGGATCAAAATCCCGTTCCTGTGTCTGCCTAAGTGGGCACTACGGCCCACTGAGCTATCTGGCCAGCCCTTGGATTTTGGATGTTACATGTATTCTGTAGCTTCCTAGATCTGGATATTGTTTTTTTTTTCCCAAATTAGGGAGCTTTTCTTTCATTACTTCTATGTTAGGTTTTTTCTAAGTCTTCTCCTATGAATAAATTAGGTCTTTCAGTGGTGCTCAGTGATTCCCATCATCTCCATTCTTTTGTACTTTTGCTCTTCTTTTTGGATAATTTTACAAATTCTGTCTCCAATCCCCATCTTTTGTCTGCTGAGTTGGATCTGGAGCTGACACTTTCTGTTGTTTGAATGCAGGGTGCTCCTCCTCTGTAGGATGCCATGTGATTTTATTGTCTGTTTCTTTGTTAAGCTTCTCACTTCGTGTGCTGTTTTCCAAATAACACTAACTATTCTATCCATACATTCTCATACTCTTTGAACTTAAAGAGTGTCACTCTGAGTTCTTTGCCTGCCATGTCATAAGTTATTTTTCTATAGGGTCCATTGGTTCTTTGTTAGCTCTTCTGGAGGAGAGGTGATTTCCTCAACTGTTGTCATATTGCTCAACTTTTCTTGATGTGCAGGACTCAAGGAGATAGAGACCTTCTCCAGGCAATACAGTGCTCTTTGGTGGGGCTGGGTGGTTAGTGCTTCCCCTGGGGAGACCAAGCTCCCATCTGCCTCTCTGAAGGGTTGGTATCTTTCTGTGCTGTAACTCAGAGGACCAAAGCATGGGCACTGGGCTCTGACAGGACTGTGGCTGGGCCATGCAGCAGGTCTGAGCTCCTGCAATGGGAGATCTGGTGTCCTTTCTGGAAAGCTGAGCCCAGTCTGAGTTCAGCAGATGGACAGGGGTGAAGGAGATCAGAAGGACCTGCTGGTTGGGCTGGGAAAGGGGGCATCCTGCTTTTCTTCATAGGAAAGTGCTGCTGAGATTTGATGCAGCCCGAGATAGAATTTCGGGGTCAGCATTCAGAGTCTGGTTTAAATTCCTGAGTATGGAGGCTTTATTCCCTTTCTTCTCCCAAATTCGTGATGGCAGTCTGTCCCTTCTCTGGGGAAGGTCCCAGGGATACCGGAAGTTGTTTCTCAAGGTTGGCTGTCATAGACCCAAGCCAGATAAATCTTCCCACCATGCTGGGATTGAAGAGCTCAGCTTTGCAGGTGGCTGAGGGGTTGGTGCCATCCCCAGCAACAGGCATAAGGAGCTTGCACCAAGACCCATGTGCTGCTCCTTGGCACTTTTCTTGGCTTGGCTTCTACTTGACGCTTGGTAGCATACCCTGGCCATTTCCCTGTGCACATGCAGGAAGGCTGGAGGATTCCAAGCAAGGGCCTTAAAATCCCTGGGAGCTGAAGGACTGCCTCCATCTGTCCCTTCCCACTGGAGCCCTGGGGCCGCTCTGTGTGTGCCCATCCGAGAAAGTGACACAGTCACCTGGTGAACATTGCTCCTGCTCTTTCCATGCAGTATTGATTTCCTTTGGAAGGTCACACAGGTGATCTCACTCTGCTCAGTCTCAGATAATGGGCACTCATCAGTGCATCCTGTTTTATATTCAGACAAGTTTGAGACACATAGTGATTGCATTCATCGTAAGTTGTCGGCGCAGGTACTTCACCCACTTTAATTTTTTGTTCCCCTCTCCCTCCTTTCCCCTCTTTTTCCTTCCCTTTTGAGATCCCTTTTCCATGTGTAAAAGATCCACCCCCCGTTACCTATTATCTATCTTTTAAAAATGATTTATGCTTCAAGTTTCTTATATAAACAAAGTCATGCAATATTTAAGTTTGTGTGTTTGGTTTGTTTAACATTATGGTCTCAGGATGCATCCACTTTCCTGTAAATGATGCCCATTTCTCCTTCTAGTTGGCAGCATAGTGCTCCAGCAGTGCACGTGCTTTTTCCCATTCTTCTACTCATGGGCATTCTGGCCGCTTCTGAGCTTCAATTGGCATGAGCTGCACAGCTGTGAAGAAGGTTCTACGTGGACTGAGTACATCTGAAACTTCTAGAAATCTAGGGAAGCCAAGGACTTCCTCTTCCATTTTTCCAATGTCACTCATAAAAGTAGTCCTGCTTCTATATTCTGATGAATGTCTGCACTGTTAACATCAAGAGGCAGATGTGCATGTGCATATTACGTAGCTATCAGTCTATTTCTGCCAGCTAATCATTGATTTATTTTTCTGTCTTTTGATCCATGGATGCATCTGCCCATCCTCTGTGGTGAAGCAGCCCCTGTTGGCTTCGGGCCAACATGCAGCAGAAGCTGCTGACCAGTGTGGTAATGGGAATAAATACGGTGGATCATTGCTGGAGGAGCCAGCATGTGCAACGTGGGATTGGATGCCAGAGAAACCAAGGTCCCTAGGCTGAGGCGAAAACACTTAGGATCCAAGGCAGTCAGGGTGCTTGGAGCTTGCAGCTGGGGTCCCAGGAGAAAAGCTCACCCCCTGAGCACAGCAAGATCCAATCTACAGCCAAACCAGAAGAAGAGAGGTGCAAGCAGCCAGCTGACGTTGATGCAACATTGCAGTGTGAGGCCAATGGCCCTCCTTCAGCATCTGTCCGTCTGTGCGCCTTTCCGCAGGATTAATTGCAAATGTCTGTCCCTTGTGGCTGGCAGCCTGGCTTCCTGGCAGCCTTCAGGATGACTGCCCATCTGATATGGGCAGAGATCCCTGTGCGGCTTTGATTTGTGTCTCTCTAATAATGAAGGGAATCAATGTCCTCTCCCATGCATAGGCAGTACATGAACTTTTAAGTATGATTTATTTAGTCACACATCCAGTCTGTTTCCATTGGCATATTTTTAAACTTAGAATTGGGGACAGTAATTTTTTGTCTTTTATTAATTATCAAGCTTTTCTGTCAAAAAATTGTTGTTCATATTTTTTATTCAGCAAAAATATATGTGAACATTTTATAAATGTATATGTGAAATATAGTTATAAATATTCTTTATAATGTTATTAACACTTTAAAATATATCAACCATCTATGAAATTATAAGGACTCACCCATGATCTGTGTTTTGTTGTTGTTGTCTATTGAAACTAATCAGCAACCTTTTGGGGTTGGCCAACTTGTTACATCCAGATGAACTGACCCAGCATGGCTCTGGGTGGGGAAGGCTCACCTGAGGATTGTTAGCAGAAATAGAAGAACTGAAGAGAAGAAGAGAAGCTGGTAGAGAGCTGTTGGTTCTCCCAGGGCCTCTTGTCTCGCTGGGTTCCCTGGAAAGGGTGCTGCTGTTCTCATCGTCACAGGAGCTCGGGACCTCGGTGTTGCTGAGGACGGCTGTACTGCCTCTGCTGCAGAGCTCTGATCCTCACTTTCGACTTTGCTTCCTGACTGCAGTGCAGACCTCTCAGCCTGCTGGTGCAGCTCCTTCACCCCACTGGCACAGGCTTTCTAGCTTCCACCACTGGCCTTTGGGCTTCCCTAGTGCTAATCCATAGGACAGACTTGCATGAGAGATTGTGGTACACTCTTGACCTCCAGCTGGACTCTTGAGGGGCATTGTCGTGTGATCCTGGCCCTCAGCTGGATTCCTTTGGTCTTCAATGTTCAGTATGTGGACAGATTTCCTGCACTGTCTTTGCTTTTTTTTTTTTTTTTTTTTTTTTTTTTTTTTTTTTTTTTTTTTTTTTTTTTTTTTTTTTTTTTGCTGTATCAGGGATTGAATTCAGGACTGTGCACTTCCCAGGCAAACGCTTATTCTACTGAGCTTATTCTCTATCTCCTCTGTTCCTGCACTTTTTTTGCATATGACTCTGTGTGACTATTATGAAAGAATCCTATAAATTACATGTCCTGTATTAAATTGTTCACCTTGCAAACCCTGACTACAACAACTTCACCTTGGCATGTAGTCCAGGCTGCCCCCAAACTCCTGGCAGCTCTCTTTCTTCAGCCTTCCAAGAGGAGTACTGGGATTTCAAGTGTGCACCAACACACCTGGCTTTCACCTTGGTTCTTTTCTGCTACACTCTCATCTTTCATCATAAGTCCTATATGACAAAAGTGAAACATTCTTATGTATGTAAAGATAAATTGGTAAGACTTTTTATCTGATTAAATGTCCCACAGTACTAACTCTGCTATTGACAGCTAAGTTAACTAGGGTAGGTCTTAACTTGAAATCCTCCTACCTCGGCCTCCCATAGTGCAGTGCTGGGACCACAGGCTTGTGCTAGCAGGTGCCATCTGAAGACTGAATGAAAATTTATTAAAAATCAATTCATTGAACATCTGCGTTTTTCACTTATTCCCTGATGAATCTGTGTGGAGCTTGCCGTGTTTGTTGTTTTTGTGTGTGGGTTCTTCTTTTTCTTTTTTTTCCTATTGCTTTATATTTGTAATTATCTTTGCTTTGTCTTCCCTCCCCTCCCCTCCCCTCCCATCTCCTCCCCACCCCTCCCCTTCCCTTTCCTTTCCATTTCCTTCCCTTTCTTCTTTCCCCCCTCTTCCCTTCCTCCTCCATCTCCTTTGCTTCCATCTTCTTCTCTTCTCACTTTTCTTTTCTCTTACTTTCTCATACAAAGGATTGGCACAGGGGCCTTTGCAATGAGCTGCATCATAAGTCCTTCCTTGCTTGCTTGTTTTGTCCAGTCTGGGCTCAAATTTAAGATCCTCCTGTCTCAGCCTTTCAGAATACAAGGATTACAGGCTTGCACCACCTAGCCAGATTCCATGATTTCTGTTTTTATACAGTCTCTCTCTACCACAATGTAAGATTGGGAGTTAATCATTTTAATGGAAACTGAACTTGCTACTGCTTCTAAAATTCAGTGTTTCCTGAGACCTAGGAGGGAGTCAATAAATACTTGTCCAACCTTGCAGAAATGTTCAACACCAAAAAAAGCCCTTTTCAATGCTGTTTCTAAAAATAATCTGCAAACAGAGAAGCAAGTGAAAGGAGCTGATTTGCTGCAAAGGCTTTTCCACCAGCCAGAAGGATGGCACACCCTTGGATATGGCTTCTGTTTCCCTCCCAGTCCCTCACCTGTTCCTCCCCCATCCTGGGTACAAATGTTGACTGCAAGTTTGGGGAAGATTGGCATTTCCAGGTCATTATATGGAGAATTTTTGTCCTTTTGTCCTGGGCCAGTTCACCACTGAGAAGTGTCACAGTTTAATCTGATAAACGGTGACACACTGCAGAAAAATCCAGACCCCAGCACGCTAATCAGACCTATAAAGGTGAATTAAAACTATCTCACCATGAAATAAACCACTTTCATTTCAGTGGAGATTCATTTTCTTTTACACCATGAGAAAGCTCCATTGGCACCTCAAGACACACAGTTATGAACATACTTCTGTGCACACATGCCAACCCACGTGCAAGCACATGCTATGTCTTACTGACTCTTCTCTCCTTGCTGGGACAAGTACCCGACACCCAAAATGAAGGGAGAAAAGATTTAATTAGCTCACAGTCAGTGGAAGTTTCAGTCCATACTTGGCTGGATCCAAGGCAGAGAGGCACATGGCAGAGGGCAGCCTTTCAGGGTGGTGGCAAAGAGCAAGAGCAAATGGGAGGAGTAGCAGCAGCAATGCAGAGGAAAGCAAGTCTGTCTCTAGAATATAGTGAGAGCAGGGGTTAAGACAGAGACCCAGAAAGGAGGCACTTCTTGCTGTTTACTTCCTGGGGGCTGGGAGCTGAAACTAACTTCAAGAAAAGCTGTTCCACCCCAAGTCACTCCACATGATCAGTGCTTCTGGGATCTCAGGCCCCCATCCTATAGGCCACACTGTAAGGCAAGTAGCCTTGGGGGTCCTGGAAGGGAACTCTAGCCCCCCACCTAGAGCTTGGTGATTACATGCAGGCTGAGGCTCTTATCCAGACCAAGAGCAGGGGCTGAAGCATGGAGGAGCTTCCTCGTGCTCTCGTCTGAGTGTCATGCTCATAGGGCGTAGGAGACCACCAGGACCTTCAGGCAGGGCTTGAGAGAATAACAGGTTACTCAGGTGAAAGACTCCCTCCCATGTTCTGTGTTCTGTAGCTGGCTGCCTCTAAGTTCGAGCCCTTCTCTCTTATCTTCCTAGCTGTGTCTCCATCCAGAGAGGAGCTACAGCCCTGAGAAGCAGAGCCCTAGTTACAACAAGGACAGCTGGTACAGCAGTGAGCACTCTGCATGTGCTTCTTTACATACAGGTTTCCTAAAGTCACCTGGACACGAGGCCCTTGGGCATAGATGTGTTATTGCGTAGCTCTGTGAGTGAGGGCTCCAGGCCCCCTGCACCAGAGGGACATTTCCCAGCCTTCTCGGGTTACGGCCTGTAGACCCGGACCCAGCACAAGCTGGCCGGCTCAGTACAGCCTACTCAGTGAATAAGATCATCCACTATCCTTTTGTGAGCCCAGAAAACCCACCAAAGCCCAGGCCCATCCACCTGGGGAACGACCTGCCTGACAAAGGACGGCTGACCCCGGGAACCAACAGAGGGGAACCAAAGGAGCTGCAGCAAAAAAGGAACGGAACACAACAGCTAGACCCAGGATAGGCATACCTGGAAAATCTCAAACTTAATAGACTGGCACCCAAATTTCATAACAAGCTATGGTTATAGCTGCACCAAAGCTCTACACCAAAGGTCAAAGGTCAGTGCTATACAAAATGACAAAGAGAAGGGGAAAAATGCAATCCCAGACCTCGAGTCTATCAGGAAGGGCAGAGGACACTAGCTCAGCTTCAACAAATGAACTAACAGATACAGCAGCAAAGGAACAACAGCAGAAAGCTATAGAGGAAATAAAACAAAAAGTAATTCCCCAAATTAAAAAAAGAAATATTTGAATACATAGAATGTGAAATAAAGAATGAATTCCAGAAACACTGGGTGGAAAAACGATGCTCACCCAGAACAAGTGCAGAGAGCACTATTCCAACTGATATATATGAATTAACGGCAACTGAAGCAAAGAAACAACAGCAGAAAGATCATGAGGAACTCAAAGAAGAAATAAGTTCTAAAATCAAAAAAGAACTCTTTGAAGTCATACGATCTGAAATACCGAAACAAGTCCAGAAATATACAGAGGAAATCCAACTTGGAAGAAACACAGC
>PVKA01021719.1:0-38238 GCA_004027165.1 Ctenomys sociabilis
ACAAGGAGAAATTATTAACAACGAATCCTCATAAAATATCATCAATTGAGAAAAAAGTTAACTCTAGTGTGGTGCCCCAGGACTCTGGGTGGCTGAGACAGGAGAATAGCAATTTTTTTTGAAATTAGTGAGATCCTTTCTTAGATAGATAGATAGATAGATAGATAGATAGATAGATAGATAGATAGATAGATAGATAGATAAAGTAAACTACCTGGGTCTGGGAGCTAACTGGATTCAATGCACAGTATCAAGAAAATAATTTGATCATGTCCAAAATAAGGTCAGGCCTTACTTAGGCTTGCACGTGTTCTGTATCATATCTGATAATCTGATACAAATGACTTTATTAACTATCAGGTTGGCCACATCTCCAAAATGATAGTCTTGGGCTGTATGCAGAATGTGCAAGAAAGACCAACCACATGATTCAAAGGACTTTAGCTTTCAACCTGCCATCTTAGATTAAGCATGTGGGTAATCAGTACCTCAGTCATGCTACATAATGAAACTTTATCAAGAGCCTGGACATCAAAGCTTGAGTGAGATTTTCTGTGCTCAACCTCTGTTCCATGTGATAAATAAAGTAAAGCATCTCCCTAGTAAGTCATACTTATAAATGCAGTAGCTTTGGAAGACATTCTGAATGTATTTCTAGTGAATTATTGAGCATGAGTGTGGATCCAGGAACACACTACTATGCTGGCAGTTGGCATCAGAAGCCACAGGCTGTCTTGTAGGGTACAGTGTCCTTGGACGTTGTGGTTTGTTTAAGCTCCTGTAAGAGCATATAATGAATATAAACAATCCTTGACGTATTATGGTTTGTTCTTTTGGCTTGATGGTGGTGCAAAAACATCAGGTATGCAGAAGAGACTGCTTCAAATTTTTATGTTGGAACTTTTTCCAGACTAACAACCCACTGCAGGACACTGTCTTGCAACACTGCTCAGTCAAGTACAGTAAAGAACCAAATTCTACCGCTCAACTTATTTTTGATATAATATTCTCAATTTAAGGTAAATCTCTTTGGAATGTACCAACTGTCAGTCTAGGAGTATCTGCACTAGCAGACTCTAGTATGGTTAGAACCATGGGAGGCTGTGGAAGTCATGCTCCTGAGCAACTCACTCACTGTTTCTGTCTCTTGAGCCTCATTTGCCTGCATGGCATGCAAGGTTCCTTTTCTATTATATATGCACACCATTTCATGATCTTCAACAAATACAGCTGTTTCTTTTTATTTCCATCAAATGTATGCTTTGAAATTCTTTGTTCACAGTACACAGGATCTTGGAGTCCTGTCAGATTATCACAAGGCAACAACCCAGTTGTGATATCTTTTACTACCATGTTTTATAAAATATAAAGTCAGTAGTTCTTTATCTGTTAAGTGAAAATGAAAGTGTATGCTTCCTTTCCTGTTCTCAGAACCGAACTATTTGGAACTTCCAAATTTTTCAACATTTAAGACTTGGGAAATTTCTTGATAAGAATGAAAAAGGATCAGAGTGTGCAAAAATCCTCTAATCTTGTCTAATGTAAGCTGGGACCTTACATTTTAGATACTGAAAGCATAGAGGTCACTGCAACACTTGCATGCTATTTACTGTATAACATTTTGTCAGAATTGCTGTTAGAATCTATATCAAGAGAAAAGTGTTTAGCTACTTTCCTCATGGCTGTGACAAAATACTGGACATTGAAAGTTACAGAAGAAAAGGCTTATTTGGCTCACAGCCTGTGCATATTTCAGTCTATAATCAGACTGCTCCAAGACAGGGTGGTGCGGCTGAGGGGCATCTGCCCTCCACTTTCTTACACCTCCATCAAGGTGGTATAAGAGAGCAAGGAGAGAAGCATAAGCTTTGTGTTGTCTGCAGGCAACCCGCCCAGGGTGGGTGCAGCACTTAAGCTGTCTCCGTTCCCTGCTCTTGCGCAATATGAAGCTATTTAGCAAGTGAGGACCCAGCCCCCTTGCTGAGTGGCTTAGTTAACTTCTAAAATTCTCAAGTTGACATAGTATGCCAACCATCACAGATCATGGTGTACAATTTAGGACCTAAATTATTTAAAATAATTTCTAATAAAAATACTTTAATGAGTTTTGTATAATTTTTACTTTTAATCCATATTTGACCCTTTTTAAGAACAAGGTAATTTAATAAAATGATTTGTTACGTACCTTCTTAATTCAGTTAACACTAGTTTGGTGTTTTTAAATGTACTATACTCATGATACTTGCAATAGTATGTAGGAATATATCGAAAGGTAAGCTATATCATGATGAATTCAAATAACTGAGAGAAGATGAACTGGTGATTTGGAAACACAGCCACTGTCATATAAGAAGAAACTGTCATTAAGAAAAGTCTGGGCAGCATAGTGGCCACTATTAAACACTCAAATTCAGTTATGCAGCTCTGATTCCTGCAGGCTTGTGACACACTCAGAAGAATTTGCTCAGCTTTGGTGAGCCTCAGTTTCCCAATTTTCAAAATGCTAGCAATGATTTTACATTTTTATAGGTTGTGATGGTTAAAATGTAGGTGTCTTAGGGAAAATGGGTCCTGCTTAGCACATAGTAGTGTCCCCCAAAACTGTAGATGCTGCCATACTTATCAAATGTATGAAGAAGTGATTTCAAAGCCATCTTTAAAACACATGCAGTGTCAAGCATGGGAGTACAAACCACAATCCCAGCCACTTTGGAGGCTGCGGAAGAAAGGGTGCAAATTTGAGCACAGACTGGGCAATTTATGAAGACCTTGTCACAAATTAAAAAAATGAAAAAGAAAGTGGAGGGCTAGAGATTCAGTTTAGTGGAAAAAGTTAGATTCATTGCCTAGTACCAAAAGAGACAGACAAAAATATATGTAGTAATATAGAATAATACTATGAAAAAAAAGTGTTTTAATTTGCTAAAAGATTTATTACTGAATTGAATATAAAGTATTGTTTGTCTCCATCGCTGGTGAGATAGCTCAGGAGACTAAAGTGCCTGACTAGGCAAGCTTAGGCAAGAGACTGAAGTAGGATCCCTGGCACCACATGCTGTGCCAACCCCGCCTAAGGGTGGGCTGAGCTGGGCAGAGTCCGGTTGTAGTGGTGCACGCCTGTGATTCCAGTGCTGGGAAGGTTGAAAGCAGCAGGACCACCATGAGTCTCAGCTGTTTAATGAAACCTGCAATTACCAAATACATTTAAAATAATAATAATAATAATAATAATAATAATAATAATAATTTGTGACCAAGATCAAAATAGCAGGAGAAAAGCATCTTTATATGCTCAAACTATAACTAATAAACTAACATTCGTGATCTGAGACTAATAGTAACAACTCACTTTCAGTGTAGCAATTTTTTGAAAGTATTTCTGTGTCACTCAAGTATTACATCACTAACAACAGGCAGACACAAATTTATTTCTGATATGATAAAGGGAGGTCCAGAAAAGCTAAATAAGTTGCCAGGTCTTACAGAATTCAAAAGTGATGGCTCTAGAATTTAAAGTTTATTCTCTTCACTTCAACATAATATTTAAAAAATGCAATCTTTTCTCTTACTGAATTTCATGATTCATTGAAAACTGTTAAAAGATTAGCAATCTTTCTCAAATTACTAGCTTTAAAATTAATAAGATTACTCTTACAAACCATTAAATAAAATAAAATGGCTAAATTTAAGATGTGTAAGAGTTAGGAAATCTTAAAACAAACATTGACTTCTGCTACAAAAACAAAATATGCTTTTGTCAAGGAAAACTCTAAGCAACACAAGAATGAATGAAAAGATTTGCAAACAGACTTCAAATGTCTCATATGTAACAGGTAAGAATTAACATCTGCTTCACACAATTGCTTCATGCAAGTCTTGGAAATAGTGAAAAGTGTGTTAGGAGCAAACAGCAATTTTCTTAGCTCTCTTTTCTTTGTTGCATTGTAACATGTGTTATCATGAGGCATTTTGATTTCCTCTTATTTGGGAAAGACTCTGAGTACTGGAGTGGATAATTATCAACAGCAAAGGAGACATTTTTCTATTGATTTGCAAACAGTTTCCACTTTCCACACTTATCTTTATAGTACAATATTATAAAGAATATCCTAGAGGTATACTAAGAATTCACAGGCCTCTTTGAATAACTACTAGTTCTGCAGTGTTGAAACTTTTGAATTTGTAAAAGAATAAAGAACATCATTCAATCATTATTCAATTTCCTGGTGAAGTAACACAACTTAAGAATGATACCATTTTCTAACCAAAAATGAGACAGTTCTAGCAGGAAGAATAGGTTTTCAATAAGTTTGAAGGTAAGCTAAAATCCTCACCTCCACACGTTGTCTTTAAGGGATGTAAGTGCAGAGCTGCACAAATGTCAGATCCGTTGGCAAACACTGTTCTGCTTAAACAAATGCTATTTCCTGATAAGTTCAAAAACAGCGTCTTCATTTAATAATGAAACAAACACCTCATATTTGACTTTATGATAGAATATTAATTCAAAGTTGGCATGGAATTTACCACTATGATTAATAGCGATGTAAATAAGCTTAGAAATCAGTTGATTTATGTTATGTGGTTTCCAAAAGGGAAAAATGGAAAGTCACTGTAGGAATAGTTATTCTTACAAAGCAGTGGTAGACACAGAGACATATATCTGCTTTAATCTTATACAAATAAGGACGACATATGATTTAAAGTTCCAAAAGTGAAAAATTTACAGAGGGTCAACCTAGAGAATTGACTTTTATTTTTAAAATTCTGACAAAAAAGTCAAATTCTCCAGTAATCTCTTTCTACAACTAGAAAGATCATGCCCACTTTTGACTTGAAGAGAAAATAGATTTAGTCATTTCATTGATTCTACAAATGAATGATCCTACAATTTCAGATCAATATTACTGTTAGTTCCTTCAGACAAATTCCTTAATAAGTACAGCTTAACAAATTTGAAGCTTTCCCTATTTTTTGTGGGGAAGGAGTCATTTTCATTTATTTCATTTTCTTTTAAATTATTTATTTCTGGGTTGTTCAGAGATTTCATGTTTTTTAAGTTATTGCCATTATGAAAATTTGTTTTTCAAGTTCAGGAGTATTTTATCACTGAGCTACATTCCCAGGCACTTACTATTGCCATGATAGTGTTTTAATATTATTGTTGATGGTGTTATTGTTATTTTATTTTGAGACAGGGTCTCATTAATTTTGCCTTAATCTCCTGAATAGTAGATTACAGGTACGTGTCACTGTGCCCTTCTCTCCTACAAAGTTTTGAGGAAATATTTTACTTTTGAATTTTATCCCTCTATTTTAGTATTTGTTTCTCTTACTTTTTAGTTATTACTAATAAAATAATTTTACATGCTTATACAATGAAATATGATGAGAGATTCAGTGTTCTTTAACTTGGTTAATACAGTAGAAAACTGACTTTTATTTGCTGTAGATTCCAGTAATCGACCTGCCCATACTGAAATTTCTTTCCTTAGCTTTACTCACTAATTATATATTTTGCACTGTATTGTTCCTACTCTCCTAAATATTACAGAAAGTGACTCCTTTCTCACCTCTCCTTATAGATGAGTGCTTGGGAAGTATCTTTTTGATAAAATCCCTTTGCTTGCCTTCCATCTCCAAATCAAAATCTTTCATCATTGCTTTCTTTCTTACAGTTTTCAGGTAAAAAATTTTACTATTTGTGCTTGGTCTTGAGATCACACTTATCTTCCAGTATTTTGTCATCCAAAAATTCAATTCTGTAATTTCAGTACTCAGGGAGGCTGAGGCAGGAAGACAGCAAGTTAAAGTTTTGGCCTGGGAAATTTAACAAAATCCTGTCTCAAAATGAAGGAATGGAACAGAGAGAGAGAGACAGAAAGAGGAGAGAGAGAAAAAGAGAGAGAGAGAAACAGAGAGAGAAAGAGGGGGAAGGACAGAGAGAGACAGAGAGACAGGGATGCAGAGATGAGACAGAGGGAAAGAGAGAGACAGAGATAGAGGCAGAGACAGAGAGAGACAGAGGGAAGAGAGACAGAGAGATATAGAGAAACAGAGACAGAGACATACACAGAGAGAGACACAGACACAGAGACATAGAGCCACGGAGACAGAGAGAGCAAGCTGGGTGTGTATCTCAATGTGAAGGGCCTGTGACCAGTCCCCAGTAATACACACACACACACACACACACACACACACCGAGGGAAGACACTCTCTGTCTCTCTCTTTGTCTCTGTCTCTATCTCTCTGCCTCTATTTCTCTGTCCCCCCCCCTCTCTGTCCCTCTCTGTTTCTGTCTGTCTGTCTCTCTCTCTCCTGGTTGTCCCACAGTGGGTGTTCTTCACTATCTCCACTGTTGATGTTTCAGCCTTACTAGAGGCCTAAGAGGAAAGGAGCTAGCAGACCCTGAAGTGAAATCTCTGAAACTATGAGCACAAACAAACCTTTCCTCCAAGACAACAAACTGAAACAAACAACGTGGCCCAAAACCTCCTTCTGCCTTTCATTGGCAGAAAGTTCAGTTCTCTTCCCTTCTCTTCCCTTCTGTCTCTTAGTACTCCCTCTTCTGGTGAACTTTTGGTGAAAAGACAGCCTCCTATCCCTTTGCTGGCAGACTTCTCAAGGAGTACTATTCACCATTTTCCTTTCAAACTTTCACTAATCTTTTCATAAATTATTTTCATCACAGCTATTATCTTTTCCTAATAATTTATTGAACCCATCTGAACATTCCTAGTGACCAAATAGTAAACCTAATCACTCCCTGTTAGACATCACTGTCCATACTTCTGGAGCATGTTTAACATCACTGGCCACTTCCAACTTCAGCAAGCAATGATTCCTTTCTCATCTGTTGACTCTCTCAATCCTTCTCTGTCTGTCTGTATCTGTCCATCTATCTGTCTCTCTCTCCCCCACATCCATACAGCGATGCTTGACTTCTTAATTCTCAATTCTCACTCTACTTCTTCCCAGGCTCTTGTTTTTTGTTTTGTTTTCTTTAAGGGTAGCTTCCACCTTTGTATCTGTTCATCATCTCATTGTCCCATTTGTTCTCACCTGCGACAAGAAGCACTGGTGCCCAGTGTACCTTAAAGCGTGGTGTGATGATTATGTAGATGTGACATAATGCTGATAACATGGAGGTCCACAGAGCCTGGAGGCGTGAATGCCAGTCCTCATCCAATCTGCCTGAGTGTTGAAGGTACCCAAAGTGTTTCATACATTGCGTGTCAGCGTGGCTGGATCTGCTGCCCTGGGACAAGGCGGCCTGCTTTAGGGCAGGGAGGGCCCAACCCAGAGTGACTCTGAACAAGAAGGGTATAGAAAGGGGTTGAGGGAGGCTTCTGCACCCCACTTCCTTGAAGGAGCTTGACCTTAGCAGCTGCCACTTTGGACAAGCTGGGATCTTCGCAGCAGCTGCCACTGCTTTCTTGAAGGAGCTCCTGTCTGCGCAGTCGGCAAAGAAGGAAGAGAGCGAGGCAGTGATGTTCCGTGCCTTGGAGCCAGCCGAGTATCCATTCAGTGTGAGCTAGATAGCCTTTCCTTCCTTCATTTTTGGTTGTCAGTGTTTTCTCCAGCAAGGAGGGAAGAGTAACTGAGACAGTACCTCAGTTTCCTGTTACAGTTCTTAAATTTTTGTGTAGGAAAATAAGAGGCAGTGATAAGGCTGATTACAGATGAGATAAAATTAAATGTTCATTTCCTTTAAAGACTTGGCTGGTCAAATAGCTCAGTGGATTAAAGTGCCTGCAAGCAGGTGTCAGGGCCGGGGGTCACAGAGGCCCAGGCTTCTATCCCCCGAGCCTGCCACGCGGGGCCCGCCCTGCCCTCGGGTCACACTGAGATGGCAATTGAGCCTGAGTGGTGGTGGCAGCCTGTAATCTCAGGTCTTGGAAGGCTGTAAAGAGGTTGATCACTGCGAGTCCGATCAAGTAGAGACCCTGTACACCTTGTAGACCCTTCCCTAAAATATAATCAATCAAACAATCAATCAAGTTTAAAAAAAGAAATTAGACTTGAAAATTATTAAGGTAAAGGACCATGAGTAGAAAGCAAGGAGAAGGAAAGGGGGTTAAACAAACAAAAAAAAAAAAAAAAAAAAAAAAAAAAAAAAAAAAAAAAAAAAAAAAAAAAAAAAAAAGATGTATTATGAACATACTCTAAATCAGCATGAAGAATGTACTATTTTGTACTGCAAACATATACTACTATGAAAAATTAAGACAAAAAGAAAATTTCTAAATTGAGTGACTAGGACAATCATGAATAGAGTAAAAAAATGAAAAAAAAATAGTTTGTTGTCTTTACTTACTCAGGGTACAATACACAGAAAAATTTCCCTTAGAAGAAACAAACTGATAAAGGCACAGATCTTTATTTTCAGTAGACTAAGAGAAACTGGTATAGTACTAGATATAAAACAAATTGGTATTTAAATTAAAATATTTTTATAGTAACAAAATGGGTCATTTGGAGAGTTATTTAAACTTTTCCATACTCCTTATTTATCACCCATTGTGCTCTTTACCTATTGTTATTTTTTTATTACTTTTTTATCAAATTTTATTTTATTCTTTCATAGGAAACAGTTCGTCCTACAACTAAATGCACCAGTTCCTTTTATGTACCATGCAATCATGTGGAAAAAGCTTTTAAAATAAACATGCCTTTGTATTCACTGTAAATCGTCCTGTTAATTGAATGTTTACAGGCGCATCTGAATAATCCATTTTGTCTGGCCCAATTAAATAATTAAAAAACCATGCAGGCTTATGCCGCAGGGAATACGTTGTTGGGACGCCACGTACTCATTCCCCTTTGCACTTCCCTTTTTGGTACATTTTTATGCCCTTTCAATTGTAAATAATCACAAACATACTCTGCAAGAAATAAAGACATGATTGTATGTATTGTGTCTAAATAGTCTAGCTTCACTTTTTTAGTACAATGACCCAGAAAATACATTTAATGTTGACAACACAGTCTACCTAGGTGGGGCCATTTAAACAAGCATAAAATTATAGCATGTCTTCATTATATAAGATGTATTAATAGTACTTTGATGTCTTCATGACTGTCTGGTATCACTAAAAGGACATAAAAATGATAGCCTGGAAAATAGCCATATTCATATACCGTTAGATATTTATGATTATAGATCATTGCTTATGTTAAGACATAATATTCTTCTACATTGAAGCTTTATTTTTTATTTATTTATCTACTTTTTTTGTATTTTAGGGAAGGGTCTATGGAGTGCTCAGAGTCTCACTACTAGATCGGATTCCTAGTGATCTGCTTGTTTACAGCTTCCCAGGAGCTGGGATTACAGGTGCACACTGCCACGCCCAGCCTCAATTGCCATCTTAGCACACACCACAGGTCCAGCGACAGTATAGCAGGCCAGAGATGGAATCCTGGCCTCTGCACCTGCTTGCGGGTGCTTTAATCTGCCGAGATATTTGGCCATCCTCTAAATGGAAGCTTTCAACATTGTACCTTGACCTTCATGCACCTGTTTACTTTTACTTTTTTTTTTTTTTTTTTGGTGGAACCTGGGATTGAACTCAGGCCCTTTTGCTTGCCAAGAAAGCTCTTATTCTATTGAGCTATCTCCCTGGCCCCCTGCTTTTACTTTTTGGAAATATCACTGGTGTGATATTGAATTTCTTCCTTCTCTAGCAAACTGCCATTGGCTTCTCACTGGCTACAGAATAAGGTCCCGGTACTAGTCGGGCCCTATGCAGAGCTGCCTGCTTCTGTGGACTCCACCTCACCTCTACCTCTGTCTGTTTCTATCCTCTTCCATCAATTCCATCCCATAAGCTCTTTCTGGTCATGACTCAAATTCTAGGCAGTTTTTGACTCCACAAGACTTGGAATGGTATCTGTTCTTCCTCATTCACATGCATAACATTAATTATTCCCTTTTGCAACCTTATTATATCATTTAGCTGCTTTCCTTTTTGTATTTGTTATATTTTATCATAAACTCATTTTGTGATAAAATATATATCACATAAAAGTAAACACTTTCCACATTATTAAAGCATAATTCCTGGCATTAAGTACATTCACACTGTTATGAGAATGTTACCATTGCCCTTCTTGAGGTTATTATTTATCCTCCTAAACATTAAACACTAATTTTTCATTATAACTACCTATAACACATTTACCTCATATATTAGATAACAAAACTAACTCTTTATATTATACCTAGCACTTAATGAAATACCTGGAGGATAAGAAGCTGTCCTATAAATATGAACTGAAGTGTTGCAATTATAATGATATATTAGATGACTACATTAGCTAACCATATCAAATCAGCCAACTTCCTAGCTTTACTTCAAGACAGGATAAAGCCAAAATGATAAAAAAAAAAAAAACCTACTTTCCATCCACAAAAAGAACTAAGTTAAAAAAAAATATTTTAGTGTTCTCTTAATTCAGTTTTTTTCAGCAGAGTTCTCCAGAATCTAACTTCTACTGACATTTTCATCCCCTTCTATATCTTTTTTCTACTCTAGCTCTTTTTCAACACAATACTGTCTATCATTTTTCAAACAAGAGAGCTTTTGATGTCCTTACTGCAATGTTGGGTCAGCCTGTCAGTTTTCTCATAGTTTTAAAGTTAAATCCTACTCTTCCTTCACAGGTGTGCTGCAATGTTTTTTCCTTTGTCAGAACAAATAACTTCTCCTTTCTGTTCTTTTGTACTTTGCATCTTTTATTTATTCATTTAGCAACAATTTATAGCTTAATTGTACATTTAATGTCTATTGCCCTTACTAGGAAGCAAATTACATAAAAACTTGCATAAAAAATTGATCATACTATATTATTTTATTTTTTCATTTGGACTCCCAAATTTTTCTGCAGATCCTAAGTAATTGCATAGTGAGAGAACATGTTCCTTGCTCGTGTAGTATACATAGTCAATATATTTCTCAGTCAATATGGCTGAGAAGGGGCTGGGAAGACAGCTCAGTAGAATCAGTGCTTACCTAGTAAGCACAAGGATCTGAGTTCAATCCCCAGTTCCGGGAAAAAAAATATATGGCTGAGAATGTTTAAACCACCTGGAGAACAACATGCAAATATCAGACAGAATGAAATTTCACAATGCAATCTTTTAAAATAAATATTAATCATAAGGCTCATAGCTCCGTACTTAATGAAATAAAAACAAATAAATCTAACGTTCAGTCTTAGATAAGTATAAAATAAACTATTAATAGTTGTGGTCACAGTACCTGCTGGAGTAGTTTAAATTAAATCTCAGGAGCAAAGGGCATTGGCAAAAAAGTATCATAAAATAGTTCATTAAATGGGTAATGTCTGAAAGTGAGTTCAAATAGAAGTACAATTCTAATGAGTGGCTTGAGAATTTGGAGACATTCTAGAAAAAAACAGTGGTGTAAGTAAGACTTAGAGCTAGGAAAACATGTTAATTGTTTACAAAATCAGTATATTCTACAAATAAAGATCTTAGAATGACTCAACAGAAGTCAAAGTAGGAAGAGTTAGACATGGACTTATATGTCAGCGCCACTGGAAATGTTTCATGATGAATTACAGGTCGCAATATATATCATTACTAACAGATTAACACAGTGTGTCACTATGGTATAAACATATTAACATGGACTGCATCACATATAAATATGTAAGTCAGAATATATTAGAAAAATAATGGAGCCTAAATTTTAACCTTATTGTTTTATATAGCAGAAGTGAATAGAAGACAAGAACAAATTAAAAGTCTACTATAGTGACTCCAGTGAGAAATAATGAAGATTCAGACCAGCAAACCTTGGATATCTATGGAAGAGAGAAGAGTAAATAGACTTGAGGAACAAGGCAGACCCAGTGGTATATATGAGCTGGACGCTGAAGTGCAGAGGAGGGCAAGTTCAAAGATAACGTCATTTTCCAATGGGAGAGCACAGTTACACTGGAATAACCTCTTTTTGCCCATCTACAATTCATAACTTCCGGGACTATTGACCTAAAATGTATGTATTTAAGACAGAACCTTTATATTTAAACACTCAGGAAATATTAGCTATTTATTATTAGATCATTTAAATGATCTAATTTAACTTGTTTATGTAAAATGGCATCTAACTTTTATTTATAAGAATAAAAGAAAGTCATCAAAGAATATTGGAACAGTACAGAAATACATAGCACAATAAGTCCCTGACTTACAAACATGTGAATTGTGAACTTTCACACAGACAATTGGATCGTGAAATAGGAACATTTGTGCACGCACCCATCCATGCGTTTGTATATTAAAGAAGTAGCTCACGTCTGTGGGAAACCTTTTCAGTTGTGCTGCTGTGTACTTACTACACAGTACAATAGTGTACAGTAGTACAGTTCTCAGTCAGAACCTAGGGTATCCAGAAACAAGGAGAAAAGCAGTGGCAATGTGGAGGGGATGCCAGGAAGGACGAAGTAACATATGTTGTACAAAAGGAGTGTAAGATTTACTTCATTGGACTTATGAACAAAGCTGATGTATAAATGTTCTCCTGAAACAGAACTTGTTCGTAAGTCAGGAACTCATTATACCTATACTAGGGTTACGGTTTGTGTCTAGTTGTCCCCGCAAAGCCTCATGCAGTTATGGGGCATCTTCTGGAGTTTGTGATTATTGTGGGTGCGGGTGCTGCACCTGCCAGGGGCAGGTAATCTGCACTACAATGTTAGGAGGGGAGAGAGATTAGTTAGCAACTCCTTTTGTTCTTGTTCTTTGTGACCACCATGAAAGGTTGCTCTCTTGCTCTTTGCTACATGCCATTCTGCCTTGGAGTTCGCTGAGTATGAACTAAAACCTCCTCTAACTGTGAGCTGAATAAACCTTTCCTTCCTTCATTTTGGGTGTCAGGCATTTGTCCCAGTAACGAAAGAAGAGTAACTGAGAAAACTATTTGCAAACAGCAAATAATAACAATTTGATGCCTACATATATAACATTTTTTGTATTTCTGTTAACTAATGTATAAGTATTGTGCACATTTGTAAAGAAAAAAGGGATCATTCAACACAATTTTGTCTTAGTGACATAAGAGCATATTTGCAGTGATTTCCAAAATAGAACATAAGTGGTTTCACGTATTTTTTTGCTAAAGCTACTTTCTTTCTTATATTATAGCTCCATATAAAAGCAAAGAAGATACAGGGAAAAGTAGGCAGCTTCAGGCCCAGCAATGCGGATGGTACTTTTCTATAAATTAGATAATATTCTCCCAAGGATGGGCACAATCCTTGTCTCCATCAGTCAAGCCTGAACTGAGTCAGTCAGTGCCTTTCTCCCTACTGGACACTTAATAGCAGTGGAAATGTAAAAGGGTGTTTGGAGTTTTCTAAGGGTTTCAGAAAATAGAAAGAACCTCAAGTTATAAACTTTGATTTCTTTTCAGCAAAAGTTTTGAATTAAGTCACAGGCAGACAGGAAACCAGGAGAAACAGGTGAGGATTCCATGGTGGAGATCGAATAAAGCAAGCAGGTTAGGAAAGTTGGAGTGGTGGTGCAAGCCACAAACCCTAGCACTTGGGGAGGTGGAGGCAGGAGGGTTACAAATTTGAGTGTCCTCAGTAATAGAACTACTTAGATTCTTTCACAAAATAACACCTAAAAAGGGATAAAAGATGCAGTTTAGGGCAAAGGCCTTGTATTCAGCCCTCAGTGTGGGGAGAGGAGAGAGAGAGACAGAGACAGAGACAGAGACAGAGACAGACAGAGACAGAGACAGAGAAAACCAGAGCAAGACAAAGACAGAGACAGAGACAGGGACAGAGACAATGACAGTGACAGAGACAGAGAGAGACACAGAGATGGAGATGGAGACAGAATATACAGTTAAATTCCCAACTCATCAATCCTTCTGTGGGGTGGAGACTGGGACAAGGGAAGATCGAGAAAGATGCAATAGAAAGCAAGAGGTATAACGACCTCTGTCAGTGTTATAATGTTTAAACAAGCTTTAGTCTGTCTGTTTCCCAGACAGCATTAGGCACACATATGTGTGAATAGTAAGGAATCATTCATACTCTAAGCCTCTGTTCTTTGATTCATGGTTTCTAAAATTGGGAAGTGAATTATTTTAAAATTCCTTGTAATGTATACTGTTACCATCACTAAAAGAAACTGAGTACTGAATCCTTTCTGATAACCCATGTACCAAGTCTGTAAGCTTGTTATAAAAACTCAGGAAACAAAAGGATTTGAATAACAAGGGCCACTTGTACTTGTAAATTCATTTTGAATTTAATTTTTAGTTTTAAAGTTGGAAAGAAAAAAGCGTCAATAAAATTTTGTCCAGTTCTTTGCTCATTTAACTGTAAGTAGGATGTTAGTTCTTCCACTTTATTATTTTTATCTATATTTTCACTGGGCTTGAGAATTTAATCTTAATAATTTTTTCATAAAAATCTGCTCTTTTCCATAAGCTATTTCTTTCAGTTGCTTCTTGTCAAATTCATACTTCACCAAATTCTTCTTCCTAAAGCCACCAGTGGTACATACTTTTCTAAACTCATTTGTTTGGGTTTCTAAATGGATCTTGTCATAATCATGATTATACTGTACCTGCAAGGATTTCTTATACTAATGCTATTACCCTGGAAAATCCATAAGCAAAACTGAAGGGTCTTCTGATTTTCTTCACTAACTCATTTTGAAGTATTAAATTCACTATAAAGTAAAAGTTGACTTTTTCTCACCTTCTGAAAAATTGCTAATTATTTACAGAAAATTTATTATTAGAAAACGAGGATAATAGCTTTTGCTGCTGTGTGACTTCCAAAATACAATTTGGGTAAGCCACTTAGATGCTGTAATTAACAACCAAGTGAAAACACAGAGCAGTGAACTATAGACACAATAAATACTTTTTCTCTTATTTGTACAAATGGCTGAAAATGGAAATCTATTAATGATACAATGATAAAGGCTGAAGTATATATATACAAGAATATTAATGATTTAGAATTTATATCACTTGCGCACAAACAATTTAACAGACCACAGCGCTAACAAGACTAGGAATGTATTTGAGAGCTAAATGTGTACTCAAGAGAAAGTCACTTCTCTATTCCTTCACTAAGAGTTCTGTCTCTAGCATTGCGCTTTTTTTTAATAATTAAATTAGTTATTCATTTCCTGCCTTTCAAACAAATTTTCAGAGGCTTGCTTTGAACATATGAAACAGTTTATTTCAGTATAAATAGTTTAGCACGTGGCCTCACCACACCTTTGTGAAGCAAATTTTACCACTGTCATATTAAGAAAGAAAACTTTTATACCAATAGTCACTGAAATTTTTCTTTTATCAATAAAATATTTTGAAGAACACACTCAAACTAAAAGTATATTTTAACATACCTGAAAGCCAAAATTAACAGTGTTAAATTGCAAAGTGAATGTGCATTTAGCATTTGCCGTCTTATTATTGCAGGAGAAAGTGGCCCTTACTTTGTAGAGGATTTCTTCCTTCTCTTGATCTCATGAATGACTGAATTTTTCTTATCAGTCATTATCTCAGAAATTTCATCTATGACATAGCGATTCCAATCTTTCTAGCATCTTTTTACTAAATAAGTTTGATAGCTATGCTAAATCTGGACACCAAAAACTTTTCTTTCTTTTCTTTATAAAAGAACTTCTCCTTCACTACTGTATTTACATATTTTATGCATCGTTGGGCTTTTAGTCATATAAATCTTATTCTGCCTGTGATTCAAAGTTTGTTACTTCATGATCATGGTATCTCCCCTGCCAGGTAAGTATGATGTAAATGGCTATGGTCGACAACTTCTTTGAATAACTCACTATTGTTGTGGAATGCTGGACTGTGTTGGATTGTGTTGTCAAGTTCAAGCACCTAAGTTAGTTGAACAACAATGGAGTGCCCATCTTTGACAGGTGTAGACAAAGGAAGGGGTATAGAAAGGAATCATGAGGTGTGTGTATGGACAGTACAGTTGGGATAGATAACGATGTGCTTCTACATAATCCTATGAGAGATAAGATTTGCACTAATGGTGGTTGGACAGGATATTATGTCAGCTTCTGGTACTATGGACAAACACTAGGAAAATAACAAGGTAGAAAGTATTAATTATTGAATCTTTGATGTAATTCAGGTATAAAAAATATGCGCAAAAAATTGTGTTAGGCAAAAAATAAATAAGTAAATAAATTTAAAAAATTTTTAAAAAGAAAAGTTTGTTATTTCAAAATTGTTAATCACAAAATGAACAAAACATATGTGAACTTATTTTATTATCCTAAGTTATT
This sequence comes from Ctenomys sociabilis, assembly GCA_004027165.1. Lineage (NCBI taxonomy): Eukaryota > Metazoa > Chordata > Mammalia > Rodentia > Ctenomyidae > Ctenomys > Ctenomys sociabilis. The sequence continues at coordinate 16,325 of PVKA01021719.1, forward strand.
CTAGACAACAACAAAAATGGATTTTGTACTGGACACAATTTTTTATATGGTTTGAAAGTATGTGTTTGAAACCATGCTTCAATACCTCTCATCTTAGCCTTCTAAATGTGTACCATTTCTAATTCTTATCAATTGTTATTATACTATAATTAAAATAAGTTTTTCAAAAAAGGTAAATAGAAGAAGAAGACCAAAAAAAAACTTAAGGTTTCTTGGAAGCAAGTGGTAATATTCAAATATTTATCCAATCATGCATAACTATATCTGTTAATCTGAGCAAGAGATTTGACAATAAAAATAGATAATAGAACAAGCACTGTTAATTAGCTATTCTTGTTTTGAAAATCTGTAACATATGTATTATTGTATGTTACCCTGTTTCGGTCTTTGTTTCTGCTATTTATTTTTGATTTTGTTTTTACTCTTCAAAACAAAATTAAATTAAATTTTAAAAAGAAAATATGTTTGTGTGAGCAATGTAAATTGCATATAAATGCTATTTTGTTTGCAATTCCTTTATAAGATGTGTTACTGATATTAGCATGTAGCGTCTTAAGTTATTTAAAAGCAGGAAGATTTTAGAATTTAATGTGTCTACTCCTCATTATTTTAATGTTACATTACTGAAAGAATGACTTGGTGAGGGGTGGGAATAATTGGTCTTGCAAATACAAATGGGGCTGCGTTATTCTCTGACACATATTTCACTTGTTTGTGCTCTTTTAGGTCCTATAAACAAAAAGAAGTAAAGTCTTCTAATGACAAAAACATTAGTTAAATCTTTTTAAAGAAGATGATTTAAAATAATTTCTTAGAATTCTGAGTGACAGCAAGAGATGGAGACAGAAGGACACCGTTAGACCTGGGCACAACGGTGGTAGAAGGTGAGGACAGCAGGACCTACGGCAGCTATGAGTGCGTATGCTTCCAAGGAGTCAACTTCATTCACAGCATTTTCTAAGTTTCATAGATATTTGATGCATACTCCAGTGTGTGAGCTCTGGTTTACTCACTGAAAGGACTGGTGTTCTGACAAAGGGCTTTCTCACGAGCTCTGGCGAGTTTTCCTTTCATCTCTTAGTGATAGATATGAATACCAGAAGTCAGAAAACAAGACTCAGGCAACTAGCTTCAACAGGCCTTCTGCAGAGGCGCAGGCAGAATGTGACTGATTTTTGGTGACAGTTTTTCGAAAAGTGAAGTGAAATGCACGTGAAATAATGCTAGCAACACCGTGCCTCAAAAGAGGAGAAAGTGCAGTATGTTACCTCCTGATTAGCAGCAGCTAGTTCTTCTTCCAGTGCAGAGACTCTTTCTAAAGAAACCCTCAGTCGCTCCCTTACCTAGAAGAAAAACCAAAATATGTGCAGTAATGTACATCCCATGCATATTAAAGTGTGCTGAACTCACCATTAACATCATCAGAGACAGTCAACTTAGCAAGAAATTAAGTATATATGGCCCTGAGCGCCCAGGATAATTAGCCTGGCAGGAGTACCACGAATACTTTGTCACCTGGGGTGTCAAGGGATTTTCTCATAAGCAATTGCTTTTTTTTTTTGCTTTTTTTAATTAATTAATTTATTTTTTATTTTATTGAAGTATAAATATCAATGAGACAGTTTTAAGACACCTTAACAGGATGGATTAGATAAATTAATACACTGCAAACTGTTTTCATAATGTTTTGGTATTGTACAAGGTGCACACATGATATTATACTTACAGAAATTATTATAGCAGGAATCTCTTATCAGTAAATTAAGAGAGTGTAGTATATTTTCTTAAAATGGATATTATTCTTTCTAAGAAAACTTAATTCTTTCATAATATCACATTTTTAAAAATGTGTAATACTTTTACATGGTTCAAACACTTGGAAACTACCTGAAAAAAAAATGCCCAACTCCTTCATCTTTCTTCTACTTCCCAGTACCCATTGTAAAGATTTTGCTATCCATTGAATATTTTCAAAATTTTCAAAAGCAATTGCTTTTGCTGCTTCACTGTGAACTTCAATTGGGGCTGGAGATTGGCCAGACCTGTTCTGATTCATAGTAAGTAGAGACAAAGTTCAAAGGTATATTATAAATTTATCTGAAAAGAAGTACTGATTAAGCACAAAAAATAGGAAGAAAAATCAATTTTTAAAAAGTGAATTTTCATTTGATATTTATTAAGTAGCTTCAAAAATGATTTGCTTACAGCCAAAACATTTTAGCTTCTAAAAATTGTCTATTGCTCCTATTTTTGTAAAAAGTTGTTGTTTATACTGTGTTTTGAAGGATTTTAAAATACTTAATTTCACACACACAACACACACACACACACACACACACACACAGAGTTTAGTCAGGTTTGTTGGTGCATGCTTACAATCCCCGCACTTGGGAGGTTAAGGCAGCAGGGTTGCTGTGAGTTCAAGATCAGCCTGAACAACACAATGAGTTAAAGGCTAGCCTGAACTACAGAGCAAGATCTTGTCTCAAACATACAAACACACACACACGTACTGAATCATTTTGAAATTTGTAACTAGCTTTCAGACATCAAAAACTAAAAGTTATATTTTGTAGAATCAAAAATTATACATTTTAAGTTGAAGATAATAATGATACACAAATGTTTTCTGGATAATTTATATTCAAAGATGTGTTTCTTTGATTCTTCCTGGAATTTCTAAAAATTGTATCAATTGTTATACATTTAGATGTATAGCTATGCTTTATTTACAAAAAGTAAAAAAATTCAGAGAAAATGTTAAATAAAATGAAAGACTATAGCAGCTTAATTTTCCTTAAAAACTTATAGACTGCATATGCTAGTTAGTTTTGTATTATTTAACATAAGTTTCTTTGCCATGTTTCAGTATTTGTGCAATAAGAATGTTTTTCAATATTCAATATATTTTTCAATATAGTTAAATTCCTATGAACCTTAATTTTCTTAATTCAGTGATAATGCATTTCAATATTTAGTATTTTCTTCTATTCTAATAATGTTTAACTAGACATATATGTTAAAAATATAAGATATATTAAAACCTAGATACATAAAAATATTTGAAATGTAATTAATAATAGAACTATGTCAACAATGCTGTTATTTGCCATTTACCAAACAAACAAAACTAATAATATATTATTTCCTTAAAATCTAATTCAAGAATTTTTTAAAGAACTGCAATCATGTATTTTAATGGTGTATTATGGGAACACATGTATTTAGGTGATTCATACAATTAACTTCCAAACTAAATCTTAAGTGTGCAACACAAATATCTTTGTGTTTTCACAATATTATATATTTTTTACATTCTGTCTCCAAAAATATTCACACATACATTAAATATCAAACACAACTTCACAGAATCATATTTAGCCATACCAGATTGATTACTAAGCCAGTGCTTTAGAGAAATTTCTAATTGTTCTTATGAATTCAGAATTCGTATTCATCAATAACCAAACAATAACTGATCAGAGGAAGTTTTATTATTTGTTTTGGAGGATATGTTTTTATGAACAACTTAGGCAGAAAGATAGGCAAGTGTTTTGAAGCTTTGCAAATGAGTGGATAGTCATACATAGAATGAAGGCACCAGGAAGGTTGTAGCAGACATGCTTTCCATCTAACCTAGGTGACTATAAGGCATTGCATCTGCCTCCTACAATAGCAACTGTAAAATACTGGTGTTCTAGAAAGGACATAAAAATTCTGGACGACAAGAACAGAAAAATGGAGCCATCTACATATAAATTAATGGTCTTATTAAAAATGAAATTGACCAGCTCATAATTAGAATGCTGCAGAGGAGGTAATGTGCTATATTTGAAAAGACAGCTAGCAGGCATCCAAGTCATATAAGGAGTGGCTGAATCCAGATTGTTTTGTAGATATAGTATCTTTCTCACTGTCTTTTGCTTAGCTGAAAATCTGGCTTTATTTGCCAAAGGGTTAGCATTTTGAGAACACCACTTCATAAACTTTCAAGGAATGACCTTTATTAAGCTTATCAAAAAATAGGAAGATTGAATAGTGACCAACCAATTTAGAATTGGTTTTACAAAATGGATCATATTATCCACAAAGCAATGTCAATGTCAGACTGTCTTTATAAGTAAATAAAATTATTTCGGAATATATTTCAAGTTATAAACATTGATATTGCAATCTACACAATGGAGTATAAGACCTTTACTCACTTTATGTAAGCATGAATTATTCTCTATGCTTTCAATTTTTGGAAGAGACACAGATAAATGGAACATGTTGGCTTCATTTTTCACTTATTTCTTCTAAATTTAGCACAATCTAAAAGCAGGATGCCATGGGACTGAAGAGGGGTGATCCAAAGTAAACTTTCTGTGCTACAAAGAGCACTAACATTTTATCTGATTTATTTGATTTGAACTACATTGATAGGATAATATTGTACAATGTCTCTAAGCAGTTAGTTTTATGTTTTCTCTTAACAATCCTCTTAACAATCTTAACAGAATACTATCCTTATTTTTCTTGATAAATTTTATGCTCTTGTAGGGCTAGAGAGATATGCTTGATATAGCATAACAATGACAGTCTGCTTTTCCTAAATCTAAGTAGACAGTTGATACAGCTGTTGTGTACTTTATTTTTTGTTTTAAAAATTTTAATTCGTATTAATTAATCTATTATCTAGTTTTTTCTCTCTCTTTCTCTTTTTTTAAAAACTGGGTATTGAACTCAGAACCTTCCAATTGCCAGGCAGTTGCTTATGTTGCTCAGCTATCTCCCTGACCCATAGTTTTTTCTCTTGATAGTTTGATTGCTTATTTATAAAGCTATATTGTAACCTTGAACTATATATTTTTGTACCTATCTAAATTTTTTTTGCCATATTGGGAAGCTTACACAGGGCATTAACATTGAACTACACATATCTGTAGCCTTTCTATGAATTGAAATTTTAGACAAGGTTTAAGTTGCCTAGGCAAGGCTCAAATTTATGGTTCTGCCTCAATCTCCTACAGTGGTATGTTTACAAAAATGCCTCACTGTGCCCAGTTCACATGTAGAATTTTTGACATCTACTTTCATCTGATAAATACATATTCTTCAAAATGCTATGAAAAATACATAGAGAAGATCTTTTTTCACTAATGTATAATTCAAGGCCATAGAAATTTTATTCCTGAAATTACAATTATGTATATTTCTGAACATGACAAATTTGTTGTAGGATGAAGATAAACTCTTATGTATCACTGCACTAAAAACTGAAACTAGGATATGATAGTATCATTTGGGGAATTTTCAATCCTGTAACATAAAACTTTTGTGAAGAAATCTGCTTAAACCTTTAGTTTCAAATTGAATTTTGACTCTGTGATGTTGGATGCTGAAAATGTAATTAGAAGGAATATATATATATATATATATATATATATATGTATATATATATATATATATCAACCTTTTAATATATATATATATATTAATTTAATATATATATATTAACCTTTTTTGAGTTGTATTTACAATACATGTTCAATGTATCTGCTTTTTAAAAATAGTGCTTTCTGAGTAATTGAAAAACACATGGATATTTCTTAGTGCCTCCAGCTCATGAAAGCAGCAATCATGTTGAAGCTGATGTCAAAATTACTGTTGGTCTTAACTAACTATGAGAATTATTTCCTACAACTCATTGGATGCATAAATAGGTAGCAAACAATATGGATATTTGAGAATGACTATAAATGTTCACTTCATATCTGTGCTCAATCTTTATGGTTGATTTAATTCTTCATGTAATAAACTGTCTGTTAAAGTTGATAGTTCTCATTAATTTCTCAGCATAGTTGATTGCATCTTCCTACCTTCTCTCTATATTTTGACATAATAGCCATAGAATTTACATTACTGTATATATCAATGTCTTTACCTCTCCCCATGCCCACAAGAAGCTGTGATCTACTGTTTGTTAGGGAAATTCTCCATAAAAGCACTTGGGCATATATTCTTTCATTTATTAAATGGAATGCTACTGAGAGTTGCCAACATTTCCATAGTAGCTTAAAAATTTAGCAAACATGAAACTGTACTCATGATAAATATTAATAATCATGTTTTTTGACATTAGTTGAGGACTTTACATGTGAAAAACATCAGGTAATGCTTTGTTTTATAACATAACTAATTTTTCTCCATAACTCTGATGTAAGTATTTTTACTATTCTCATTGAAATGAAGAGAAAATAGATGGACACAGATGTCAAGAGATGTTTTCAGGTGTTCCTGGTTCAGACTTCAATATCATGGTATTTTACTTTAAACTGTTGAGAATTACTTACTTTATAATCCATTGAGTTGGATTGGGCAATTCTGGCAAGTTAATTAATATTGTTGTGTCTCCTAGGATTGTATTAGACAGTGTTTCATCTAGTCATACCTAGCTCACAGAATTTCTATGTAGTGAATTATTTACTTTTATCTTAAGTTGTGTGAGAGGCATTTCTTATTAAATGGTACTTGTACCATTAGATTTTTAACCTTGTAATCACTCCTCTATGAAAACACCCATCCTATAAATGCTGGTTTCCTGGAAACATCCAGAGTCATGTATTCTAGTGTCTTCCTTTATTCATTCAAATATACCATACATTATATATCTGAATTATTTCATATATTTGGCCTTACGCTTAAAATAGCATTCTCTTTTTATTCAATTTTTAATATTCAGATCAACTATAATTCTCTCTAAAAGACATTTATCACTATATTGTCATTCAATCAGAATTACTCACTACTTCTTTTATGAGTCCAGGTCTCTGTGATATTATCCACATATTATTTTAGCATTGCCTATTATAGATAACTATATTTCTCAGTCTGTGGATTGAATGCAGAAATATTCTGTGAGGTTGTGGCAAATTTTAGCAATGCACTTCTTTGGTGAAAGAAGGAATATAATAGAAACTAAAGATAAATAAGTGATTATTTGTCATTATTTCAGCATGGGTTTTTATATAGTAAAAATTTTTATTCAAAAATATTTATCAGCTACTCCTCATGACTAAAATGAAAAAATGATGCACGATTCTTTCTTAGTAATCTAGAAGATAGAATTATAGTTACCCTTAAAAACACACACTTCATATAACCTGTTCTATGAACATCTGAATGATTGATGTTGAAATGCTTAAGTATATAAATACTAAACAAAATTAAAATCTCTACATACTCAACAATTAGAGATAAATAGACAATAATCCCTAGTTGAAATTTTAATGCTAAGAACTTGTCATACATGTCATAGCAAAGTGGCCCAGTTCTTACTGTACTACATCCTAAGGCTTTATTAATTTGTAACATTCATTCTTTGAAATCTCACAAAATTGAAATCATGTCATAAACCTTACTAATCTCCAAAGGATATTATCATCTTTGGGCTTATGCTCCAGTACAGTTTATTTGACTAGCTAATAATAGAGACTTATGCTACTTCTAAAATTCCTAGAAATGAGTTTTTTTCCAATAATTTATGCAGCTTCACACAAAGACTCTTAAAATACGTATTTCAAACTAAGCTATCAGAGACCTAAAAACTCACAATGCTTCTAAAGTCAAACTACACCCAGGTTTTACTTTGAAGCAGATGTGGGAGGCAATTAGTGCTCTCCTACTTTGCATCTAGGATGTGTATTTCAGGGATAGAGTGAAGGCTTGCAAGAGAGAGAGAGACAGAGTGTGGGGTAGGGAGGGAGAGATGTGAATGATATCAAACAATGTTAGATTTCAAATGGCCATCTGGATTAGGGCCATAACGTATAATGATAGAGGTATAATTTGGATAAGACATAGATTAAGAAGGATAAAAATCGTAGGTGGTCATGAGCATTACTACTAAGTATACAGTCATCCATATTCTTTTTTAAAAGTGATTTTTTTTTTGTATATAACTGAACTGCATGTCTCTGAACTGACTTAATCAAGCAGTCAAGTGAGTCAGTGGCTGAAAACAAGGACCTTCGTGCTAATGAGTCACCTTAAAAACTCTCTCCATACTATACCTTCTCATCCAAGGCTTTGTGGTGCTCAAACAAAGACTTCAGTGCCTTGAGGACTTCAACTTCGCTCGATACTCCTGAGGGGGACTGAGCTTGCCGCTTTACCACCGTCATTCTCAGTGACCTTTCATGTCGTGACACAAGGCACTCCAAATGCTCCAGTAACAGCTATGAGATTTAATAAAAAATACAGTCATCTCATGGGTATGGGCCACTAGTGCAATCTCAGCAGAAATGACATAGAAACAAAAATCTGTTTAAAGTAGTGTTCATAAGATACATTAAAGAGAAGGTACATTTAGGACTGGGGTTATAGCTCAGAGGCATATGCGCCTGCCTGGCACTCACAAAGTCCTGAGTTCAATCCCTGGTACCACACACACACACACACACACACACACACACACAAAGAAACAAATAAAAAAGATAAGGTACATTTCAATCATATATCATACTATCAAAATTAAAAGCAATGCAAATATGAGTTATTTCAGTAGGTGCAGAATGCTTGATAAAATATGTATGATCTGATATAATTATTGAAGAATATTTCTTCTTTACATACAAAATTCACAATGGCATTCTACAAAATAATATTAACAATCAAAATTCATTGGAAGGCTGAGGATACAGTTCAGGGGCATAAGCACCTGCCTCACAAGTGCAAGGCCCTGAGTTTGATCTTTAGTATTGCAGAAAGAAAGAAAGAAAGAAAGAAAGAAAGAAAGAAAGAAAGAAAGAAAGAAAGAAAGAAAGAAAGAAAGAAAGAAAGAAAGAAAATATTTAATGGGCTGGGACTGTAGCTCAGAGGCACAGCACCTGCCTAGCAAGTGCAAGGTCCTGAGTTTGATACATATATTGATTTAAGATATACATATATATATATATATATATATATATATATATATATATATATATACATATACATATATATATATATAAATTTTGAGTTATAAGAAATGAACATAAAACTCAAAAGGATAACTACATTGTAGAGACAATCACAAGATTTTTTTCAAAATTAATCCTTATATTACAGAAAAAAAAACATGAAACCAACAGTAAGGTAATAACTGACACTTCCTATGGCCATTGTGGGAAAAGAAAGTTAAACACATCAGCTGTCCGTGTTGGAACATATGCCCAGTAGGAAATCTCTGGGCCCAGGACAAAGGTGAATGGAAAACCCCAAGGAACAGTTTCCAGAATGTTCCAGTCTCTGTGCCTGGATTTTGAAAAAGTATGCTTTTAAAAATATTTTGTTAACTGGAGTTTACACTTGTTCTTTTCTTTGTTTGTTTAACTTTTCAAGCTTTATTTTAGTAAAATTGAGAAATAAAAATTATATACATTCAACATAACATATTTTTATAATATGCATATGCCCATTTTCTTTGTTTTTCTTGTTTCTTTTTCTCATATATTACCCTTTTTAACATTTACTTGGGAGACAGTATGGCAATAATTGGTATGTCATGACAAGCAGTATGTATTTAATTTTTTTATTTTTATTTTTGTTTTATTGAAGTACAAATATCAATGAGACAGTTTTAAAAAGTTTGCAATGTATTAAAATATCAAATCCATCTTGCCAAGGTATCTTAAAGCAGTATGTATTTAGAAAATCAGAATGACAGGCATTCCAACCATGACCCTTCTATTACACATTTCTATCTTCAGTGTAGTTGTTTAGTTCACAGATATCAGCATACATAGTTAGTCAGGGTAAGAATCCTGCCAATAATCTGCTAGTTTAAACAACTTGCTGATGTTTCTCAGGATCATTGCCTTACCAGTCTTGTGCATATAAATGTATGGCTTTGCCCCTGTCATGTTTCCTAGGTTTTCTGTTTCTATCCTTTTGATTCTCTCTTTACGGGGTATCAACTTAGTTCTGGATACTTACACAAATTTAATGTCAAGTGAATAAATTAAATTAATTATCTTGTATATCCCCCGGTCTGTTTTAAAAGTAACCCTGCAGATATGGTTATTTAGCATTATTTCATAAGGTCATAGACTAATTATTGTTATGTGCATATATTGTCTAATCTTCAAGTTAGCACTATCCTTTCAATTGTGTTATACCTTTCTATTTGTATTTCTTCTTTTGAGTTCTTATACTAGGGAGGCTATATGATATTTATAAATGTGGGTCTGTCTTATTTCACTTATGAGTATATCTTCAAGTGGCATCCACTTAAATATGAAGGCTACGAGTTTATCATTCTTTATAGCTGAGTAATACTCCATTGTATAAAAACACCACATCTTTTTCATTCATTCCTCATGTGACAGGCATGTTGATTGTTTCCAAGATTTGGCTATCACAAATTGTGCTGCTATGTACATAGGTACACATATATCAGTATGATATGACATTTTCAGTTCCTCTGAGAAAATTACCAGTAGGAGGATAGCTGGCTTTAAGGGGATTTCCAGTCCTAGATTTTTAAGGAGTCTCCACACCGATTTCCATAATGGTTGCACCAGTCTACATTCCCACCAGCAGTGGAGAAGGGTTCCTTTTTCATACTTGGTTTCATTTTAAAACAGAGTATTGGTGCTAAAGAGTCTTGACACATAAAAGAAAAACAAATGTGGGGATTATCATTTATTGTAAGTTTAGTCATTAAAAGCCATATAAAACTGATAATTTTAAGAGGACACTACAGGGGAAAACCCACTGGGCACCCCTTCTGTCACTCTCTAGGATGGGAACTTTCTCCCAATAAATATATTCTGCTCTTAAAAATAAAATAGAGGAGACCTCCAAAAAATAATGAAAAACATACGCTATGGGGAAATATCACTGCAAAATAAAGGTAAAAGGAAGGACATTGAATAGACAAAAAAAAAAAAGAAAATGGAAATGTAAGATGGGAGGGATGAAACTCATTTTCTTAATAAACTGCTATGAAAGTGTCTTTGGCAACACCACTGTTGAATTCAGCATTATATCTTAGTATTACATTATTGTAGTGCTTAAAAAGTTAAGTATTCTACATTCACTATCAACTATGGTTCAATATGTCAAAAATTCTTGGCAAACAAAACACACAAATATTTTGGTCTGTAAATACACATTAGTAAATAAGAGTCATATTTAAGATTCAAAATAGTAGTGCAGGTTAAGGATCCCTAATCCCAAAGCTAATTAAAATAACCTGAAATGTGAAGCTTCTGCAACCCCAGCAGCCATGCTGGATTTTGGATGTTTTGATGAAGGACATAGAAAAATCCATTGCAAATATTCCAAAACCAAACAATCCCTGAAAACTAAGAATTGTTTTGTTCCAAGCATGCGCTGTTGGGGATATTCAACCTATAATCATTTTTTTCAACATGAAGATGACACAATTCATCGGTGCATAAAGTGTTCCTTGTATTCATTTATCTATGTATTTATGGCACTGCACTCTTTTGAAGCCCACTGATACAGGTGTATCACTTGTGCATGTGTAAGGTATGGAATTTACATGGATTTTGTTTTGCTTGTTTTTCTGGCATTGTCTGGTGCCAGTGTTTTCCTAACAAACCGTGTTCCAGCCACATCAGCTTGCCTTCAGGTACTTCATATGCTCTGAATGCGCCTGTGTTGTACTCTCTGCCTGGCTGACTGCTTCTTTGGCTCTTTGTTTGACCAGTTTTGGCTCAGCAAGCCCCGTCTTAAGTATTGTTTTCTATTTTTTGGTGGGTTTTTTTTCGGAACCAAGGATTGAACTCAGGCCCTTGTACTTGCCAGGGAAGCACTTATTCTACTGAGCCATCTCCTGGCCCTAAGTATCTTAAGTCGTAAGGAGGCATTTGCTCATGATTTTATGTAAAGTAGGCCTCTCATTTATTCTAGCTCTATGATTCTCTTTCAGTCTTTTAAATTTTGTTTTCAGAATATATCATGGCATATAATTTTCAACAGTTTTATTACATTTTATTCTTTTTTTTGTAGGAAAATAAGACAAATAAGAGTAACCTATGTCTGTCTCTATCCTTTTGACTCCCTCTTTACGGGGTATCAACTTAGTTCTGGGTACTTACGCAAATTTAATGTGCATGTGTTAAAGGTTATTCAAGTGAATAAATTAAATTAATTATCTTGTATATCCCCTGGTCTGTTTTAAAACTAAACCTGCAGATATGGTTATTTAGCATTATTTCATAAGGCCATAGATAATTATTGTTATGTGCATACATGTATATAATATTGTATATATACAATTATATATATATATAAATTACATACATATATGAAAATTATTTACCCTAACTATAAACATAGATTCATTGGTAAACATAGCAATTCAATAAACATTTGAACCTCCACTACTGCATGTCATAATGTCTCTTTACCTTTATTAAGGAGAAACAGAGCCCTTTATAGCTTTCCAGGAGGGTGTTGGAAGTGAGCTGACAACACCAGCTTCTGGATTTTTGTGAAATTTTGTAATACTTTCTATTGTCCACTAAAAAGGTTTTATTTCTTAAGGTAACTGGAACGAACTCTGATCTCAGCACCCGAGAACACAGCACCACACTAGGTACCAGATTCCACCTAGCAGTAGCCATCCACCAAACCCTGGGTCGGTTCCCCTTATTCTTTCAGCCTGGTGGCTCCCCAGTCAATATAAACTTTCTAGTATTATTCCAGTTATAATCCTTGGTGATCTTTATGATTTAGATTATTTTCCTGACATATTTTCTCAAACTCTCTGAGCTTTCTGTTATCGAATGATCTCAATTTTTGTATTCTCACTAACTGAAACCCTGAGTTTTACTATAGATTTTTGTGTTATCAGAAAATGCAACTTTCCTATGATTTAAATTTCTATCATCAAACATTTTGTGTTTCTTATTTAAGGGCTCAATTCTAAAAATATTTTAAACTCTTTATCTTTGAATCATAGGAACTTACGTTAAAATTTACAGTTCAGTTTTTACAATTACATTTTTTTATATTTCCTAACTTGCAGAATCTGGCCACTATATCCAGTACTCCACGTTGGAGCCAAGAAAGACCCATTATCTCCTTCTGAGTCACTACTTCTCTGTCTCTCTCTTTCTCTTTCTCTGCTGAGAATTGAACTTGCAACCTCTTGCTTGTCAGACCAGTGCTGACACTGAGCTATATCCCCAGCTCTTCTTGAATTATTGTAGTAAGTATAGCTTCTTAAGTGATTTTCCCTGTTTCTCTTTATCAATCTACTTTTTAAAACAAAGTTAAAATATAAGGCAAGTCTTTCCAGCATCATTTATTAAAGAGAGGCTATCTTGCTTCTAGAGAAGGTATTTGGCTTCTTTGTCAGAGATAAGGTGACTAATTATGTCTCAAGTTGTTGCCAGAGATTAAAACTAGCCCCATATCTTTCTTCCTACAATACCCAAAAAGATTAAGTACTAAATAGTAAAACAAAACATAAATCTGCCGGAAGATAGAATAGATATAAGTCTTGAAGATATTGGTATAGACAAATACCTCATGAACAAAACACTAATCATAGAGAAACTATTACAAAGATGCACCAGTTGGGATCTCGCCTCATTAAAATACATTTACACAGCAAGAGAAATCACCAACAGATTGAAGAGTCAACCCAGTGTGAGAAAAAAATTGCCATCTTTTCCTCAGACAAAGGACCACTCTCTAGAATATATGAAGAACTAAAGAAAACAAAACAAATCAACCTCTAGAACCCCAAATTTAAAACTCAATCCAAACATGGGTATCTGAAATGAATACGTGCTCTGAGATGAAGCTTCACAAACAGCAAATAAACATATAAAAAAGGTGCTTGACATCATTGGCCATTCAAGATATGCAAATTAAAACAATACTGAGATTCCATCTCACCCAGAAAGAATGACTGTCACCAAGAAATTAACCAGTAAAAGTATGGATAGGATGGTAGGAAAAAAGGAACCCTTCTGCACTGTTGGTGGGAGTGTACACTGGTGGTATCACTGTGAAAATCAGTGTGGAGATTTCTCAGAAATTTAGAACTAGAGATTCCATTCAACAGTTACTCCCTTTCTTGTTATCTTCCCAAGAGAATCAAAAGCATCACACCACAGCACTACATGCACATTCACATTTTAACAGGAGATTTATGACAGCTAAATCTTGCAGAGACACACAAAACCCATTAACTGATGAAAATGTGTGCATTTTCTGTTTTTTTTTTTTATACTGGAGTGCTACACAGCTGTAAAGAAAGATAAGCTTCAGACATTTGTAAGAAAATGAGACTGTACTCTTAATTGAAATCAAGGGACACACATATGTGAAAATATCACATTGTATCTTTGATATGAGAAAACAAAAGTGTCAATAAAGGCCAAACTTTATAATAGATATGGGGAAATAGGAATAAAATGTTCAAATGGGACAGTAAGCTAGGTAGTGGAGGGAGAAGGAAAGAAAGAAAGAAAGAAAGAAAGAAAGAAAGAAAGAAAGAAAGAAAGAAAGAAAGAAAGAAAGAAAGAAAGAAAAAAGAAAGAAAAGGAAATGGAAAATTGAATAAAGAAGGAAAAAAGTGGAAACCAAACTTGAAAATAAGGAGAGGAAGAGGTGTTGAAGGGAGGCGAAAGAAATTGGAAAAACAAAGGAATCAAGTTATATTCTGCACCAGTACAAACTCCTTATGAGTGTGATAATTATGTGTAGCCAAAATGTACTAATATTCATGAACATAAACAAAGAATAGAAGTAGGTCATTTATGCCTCTGCCATTTCTTGATGTCTTTTTCTAGTTGACTCAGGGGAAAGCCTCACTCCTCAGAGGCCCCAAGGATCACAGTGCTCTAAGCTCACTACCTGCTCTCTTTCTTGTTCAGTGGAGCTCAGCTGCACATGCTTGGCTGTACCTGTTTATTCATTTTTGAGCTAAGTTAAGCTTTCTTTTAAAGTAGTAGACAATGTAGGACATTGATGTCCCACACGAAGACTCTATAATTATTGTCTTCTCTACCTAAACCATTTCTTTTCAGTTATCTGCATAATTATTTTACTCAACCTTCTTACATATTTTTCCTCAAGCAGCATTTTTCAATATTTAAGCTTTCATCTTTTTAAATTAGCTTTCTCTTGCTTTGTGTCAGGCCCTACCTAGGGCATAGTTTACCATGTGTTTATCTTGTTTACTACAGATATCATAAAATTAATATATAGCCAATAAGAAAAAAGAAGTTTTTTTTCTGTATTTTGTTCACTTCTGACATTTCAGTTCTTAGGAAATTGGAACATAATAGAAGCAGATGTATAGTTTTCAAATGAATAAATGAACCATGATTTTTATATTTATGACTTCAGAAAAGTGGAAATCTGGTGTGTATGTCCAGGAAAGACTTCACAGAACAATGTCTCTCTTGGATTACAGAAGAGGGATGCTACTGAAATACTCACGTGTGTTCTCTTGAAGTGGGATTCCTGTAAAAGTAAGACTTTGGAAGACTGAGTCATAGACCATTTTGATGATCATGAGGAATATAAAGATAATGAGATGAATTTAGCATTTTAAAATGTATTGAAAAGTTTAATGAAAGGAATTGACAACATTAAATTTTAAAATTTTAGGTCAAGGTTCAGAAAACTTAAGAGCTTTTTTTTTGCTTCTTCATACATAACAGAAAGAAGACAAATAATTGGTAAAACGGTTACTTAATTATGACATATGATAAATTCATAACCTTACCTATGTCTTACATGGAAATCTTCCCACAATTTTAAAAAGAAAATAAAGATATGTGGCAACCCATGAACTAGAAAAGGATATTTGAATAGATTCAGAATTCTGAGTCACCCTGTTACACCAAGCAAGCCACAATGAGTCTGCCTGCTTCTTTGACAAGGCCAGTCTTATTTGCCTTCATCACTGTGGCATGTTTTTACTTAACGCAGTTATCTTAAAAAAAAGGATACCTCTGCTCATTACTTCTCATTCCAAAATCTCTCCTTGCCTCCAAACTAGTGAGTAGAATATGAAGGAATAATATAATCCAAAATGAAAGAGTTCTGTGCTTTTGCTAATCTGTAGCTTCACAAATAGGAAGAAATAGGCAGAAATAGGTGCCAATAGCGTCAAACAAGAAGAGTGGAGCAAAAGAGGTGCCCTTGCTTTTGCTTTCAATCCAACTCTACATGGCAGGCAGCTGTAGGGACTGCAGAACCATCAGTACCTACCGCTGCCACCATGGAGTTTGGAATCATCTAGGCTCCTCTCACTGGCCACACGTTCCACCTGCATAAACCATCATCCCAGTAATGCTGACAAAAAAAACAGTAGAATGCAAGGGCATCCACACAATGGCTCCTTTCCCTAATAGAGGTACCAGAAGTTAATGAATATGAAAAAATGCTTAGAAGATGAAGTTGTTAAGAAGACTGAGAAGGTTGTCAATCCTCAGAAAAAATAAAGGCAAGAAGGCTACTACACCTCCAGCAAAGAAGGTGGTAGACTTTCCAGCTAAGTAAGGTTGTGAGTGTGATGCCTATGAAGGAGCCTCTAGGCTAGAAGGTGCCGGCCACCCCTCCCAAGGAGGTAGGTGCCCCAGCCAAAATGGTCCAAGCCAGGCCTGCTGGATAGCTCAGCGGACTAAAGCACCTGCTTACACAGGGCACAGAAGCCAGGGTTAGATCCCCAGCATACCATGCCAGCCCTCCCCCAGGGGAGCACTAAGACAGCAATTGAGATGATCAAGACTGGGCGTGGTGGTGTGCGTCTGTAATCCCAGCACTTGAGAAGCTGCAAATCATGGAGGATCACTAAGAGTCCAATCTGTGCAGTGAGACTTGCTAGACGCTGTACTAAATACATTCAATAAATAAATAAATAACAAATAAAAAAGTAGTCCAAAGCTATAGCAAGGGGACCCACACTAGCCAAAGCACCAGCAGCAACTTCTGCAGAAAGGGAGTTGCAGTCCCATCCCAGGGTCAAAGAACAGCGAGAACATCATGAGGGAAGGTGGGCATGAGGAGGTTAATGATCACTGGGGAGAGAGTGAGGAGGAGGACTCAATAAGGACAAAAATAATCTATAAGTGGCCATTGCTGCTTCTACTGCAGAGGATGAAAGATGAGTAGGATGCTGCAAAAGATGATGAGGATAATAAGGAAGAGAAGGAAGATGGTTCTGAAGGACCAGCTGTGAAGAGCTCAGACATGGAAGGGACTCAAGCTTCCACAAAAGGGATTCCTGGGAAAGTAAACAGGGCAGCCAAAGGTGAGGGTGACGAGGATGGAGATAGGCAGGAAGCGGAGCAGCACAGAAGAGAAGATGACTCGGGGCGATGATGAAGAGGTAAAACAGCCTGTCCAAGAAGCGCCTAGAAAATGAAAGAGGGCTGGCCAGAGAGCCCAGCAGACTAAGCACCTGCTTAGAAAGGAGCAGGGAGTGGTGTGCCATGCCAGCACCACCTCCAGGACACACTGAGATGGCAAATAAGATGCGGTGGCACACACCTGTAATCCCAGCATTTGGGAAGCTGAAAACAGGAGGATCACTTTGAGTGTAATTTGTGTAGTGAGGCCTCGTAGACCATGAACTAAATACATTTTAAAAAAAAGGATCAAACAGAACAGGGTTCTTGAAATATGAATTGAAAGCCATAGGACTACCTACATCTTTTGCACTATTTTTAATTTAAGAAATGGTATTAGTGATCATTCTGCTAGGTGCTGATGTGGACATACCAGTTGGTTTAAATTGGATGCTTGGTTATATGGATTTTGAAACTTTTAAGCTTAGGCAAGGGCAGGGACCAGGTTTCAAACACTGGTACCACATGTACCACAGCCAGCCCTGCTGCTGGGTGTGCTGAGTTGGCCACCCAGACAGGGCATGGTGGCATATGCCTGTTATCCCAGTGCTGGGGAGGCTGAAACAGGAGGATCACTAGGAGTCTCAGCTGCATAGTGAGATCCTGTACCAAATAAATAAAAACAAAGAACAGAGAGAGAGAGTGAAAGAGAGAGAGAAAGAGAGAGAGAGAGAGACAGAGAGAGAGAGAACAAGCCTTGGGCATCACTGATTTAAAAATCTTTGGCAATGAAATTAAGGAGTCCAAAAGGAAAAGAGAATAAGGAAGGTCAAGGTGTGGCAATAATTATACTCAAAAATTTGACTTATAAAATTATTCAAAATCAACTAAAAGAAGTACTTGAAGATTCTATAGATTAGATTAGTTAAAAAGCATAGCAAGCATAAAGGATTGCTTATACTGACTGTAAGACACAAGTAGATACAGAGAAATCCTTTGAAGGAAAGCAGGCAGCAGAGATCACTGTGTAGTCCATTTTCCTTGCATTATGCTGAAGAGAAAGGTCAAAGTAAAGCCCATGGAGTAGCAAAGAACACCATGTGCACTGATAAATCAAACACTGGTTTTAAGCAACTTTCCAACAGTGAAGTCAAGGAAACTTGCAAAAGGATTTGCAAAGTCAATCTTTGTGAAAATATTTTAGAACCAAACTGGAAAATCCAAAAGTACATATTTATCGCCTTAGCTTCATTTGAAAATTCTAAAAAAATAAACTTTAATTTACTATATAAAAGAGAAATGGAGGGAAGAGAATCAGGCCAGCATTGCAGTGATCTCAGGAATCATATATTGCAAGAACCCATCCAAGAAAACTCTGTCTAGGGTCTGTTTAAAGATACCATCAAAGAGACACTAAAAGAATCATTTTACATTTTGCATTTCTACTCAGGCAAGGATAGAGCATGGCGTGGCAATTGGATTTCATGGCAGGTTCAAGAGCTCGAAAGTATCAACTTTTCATTTGAAAAGAGAGTCCTGGGGACTCTTGCTAAAGAAAGCATTCTCAGTGAAGCATTTCACTAGGTTCAGCCTTTCAGACACTGAGAAACTGCTTTCATGGTCCAAGGAGGTCAGACTATGTTGAGGCTGGTGGTACACATGGGCACTGAAAACATCGCTCTTGTTTCATTGATACTGAGGATACAAAGGTGTAAGACTTCAAACTAGATTTTGTAGGGAGGCCTGGGAACCAGGAGGCAATCTCTGTGAGGGTGTTGTTTTAAGATACAGGACTAAAGCCAGTTATGTAGTTGGAATCCTAGGGATTCAGAGATTCTAATACAGAATGTCTGCCAGTGAAAGCTTAAGGCCAGGAATGGAATGAACCCCATTGGCTGCAACTCACAAAATCAAAATGCTAAGCACCCAAGTCCTTTGCAATTGATATTTTACCTCTGTGTTCCCCTGATGCCAGGCATTCGGGTGTAAGCCATGTTTGCCCTGCTGGGTTTCAGTCTTGCTTTATTCTAATTATTTTTTAACCCACTACTTCTCTCTTTGGGCATGTGGATGTTTACTCTGTTACTGTACCTTGGATTATGTAACTTGTCCTGATTCTTTTACAGATATTAACATTTAAGAGTTTACCTTGAGTCTCAAAAGAGGCTTAGATTTACATTGGCACATTAGAGACTTTGGGGAAGGATGACTACATTTTATTTTGTATGTGAAATAGGTATATCACACTAGGTAGAATCATTAACTTGTTATGTTTCTATTTGGAGATAAAATGTGGTTTGTGGGAATGTGCTTTGGTGTGAAATTGATGAGGGATTGTTTCCAGCTGTTAACCCTGATATAGCATTTTCTTGGCTTTGAGAAATGCCTATTAAGATTAGTAAATAATTCTCTTGATGATGTACTGGGTGGGTCACGGTCTTTCCTATTTGTCTTGCTTAATTTTCCTCTCAGGGCTGAGAAGGAAAGGTTTATTTAGCTCACAGTTCTGGAGGTTTTAGTCCATACTCAGCTGGTTCTAAGGCAAAGGGAAAGAACAGTTAATGGCTATCTTAAATTGCAAAACAAGAGAACAAAAAGGGAGGGGCATCCACAGCAAGCCCTTTTCCCTCTCCTATTTTTGTATTCAGGCTGCCTGCCCTTGGGAAGGTGTAGAACTCACATCTCATAATCTCAGCATTGGACCATGAATCAAACACAACCTCTAGAAGCCTACCCTATGACTTCTTGAGGTTTCAGGGTAAATCTAGACACAAACCATAATAATATTGTATATGATCCTTTGCATTTTCCATGCTGGCATACTATCCCTATTCTGACTCCCAACTGCTATGAATTTAGAAGATTAGCTCTACCCCAACCCCATTATCATGATAATTTTACATTTAAATAGATGAACAAAATAAAATCTAATGTGAAAATACTCAAACTTGACTTGATTTAAAGAAATCTCTAACTGTACAGTGACTCAAGCACATAGAGAGATGTGTTTCCCTCTATTCTCAGTTTCCTGAAGGAAATCTTGCTTTCTTTCCATGACCAGTAAGTATATTTATAGCAAGAGAAAGAACTGTAACAATGAAAATATATAGTCAAATTTGATGGGAATATTTGAAGGAATGAAAAGGATATGTCTGATTTTTAGCACTGGATTAGAATCATATATTGTTAGGATCTCTGAATCCCCAGGGTCTCAACTGCACTATTGGCTTTATTCCTATATCTCAAAATATTGCTGAGTATTGTGTCTTAGCAGCATGAAACTTAATACAATGGTTAATTGCTTATAGAATTCCTAGCAAGACAGTAAGAATTAGGTTCTTAATAACATAATGTTAATATGTTTTAAAGTCTTGGTACCTATGACTTGGGCTACATGGTGTCTTCTGGCTTTCTATAAATCATGTACTTGGGTCATTACAGAGTTAGAGATTTCTTTAAATCAAGTCAAGTTTGAGTATTTTCACATTATATTTTATTTATTTAAATTTTGGGCTGGGGATCAAGCCCAGGATATTGTTCATATTGGCTAAGTATTCTATCACTGAAATAAATGATTAGCCTGAGGTTGAATATTCTTGGGGGAAAAAAATCATGTTCTGTGTCAGTATCACAAATAGTTAGTATATGCCTTTTGGTGATCTATAAAAATTAGCCCAAATTCTTTGTCCTTTCATGAAGAAGTAGGAGGTCATATTCCCTACCTCTTGAATTTGGATTATCCTGGGGCACAGTTTGGCCAATATGCCATGGATGAAACCACATTTACTGATTTCTGACTCTAGATCTTGAAGAGTCAGAATGCTTTTCTGGTCAGAAAGCTTTTTCTAGTCAGAAAGTTTTTTAGGTCAGCTAGATATGATCCACTTTCTTTTAAATTTATGAACCATGATGTAAGAAATCTAACTTTTGAGGGCACAGTGGTGCACAGATGACACATGGATTCTATATCACAGTTAAACTTCCTTGTTATTCACCAAGCCAGCCCTGGTACCAGACATGAGAACAAGAAAAACACTCCTCAAGCAAATCTTTCAATCCCCAAATATTTTAGAGTCTTTGAAATGTTTGCTAGATGTGGCCTCTTCACACTGAAAGAGTATTAATCTTCAGTTATTTTTGTGAGCTTGTCATTCAATGGCACCATTGTTGCTTTCATGTTAATCATGACAAGAATATTCTCATCATGAAAACTGGCATTGTAAATCAGTGCTTTTCAATTTATTTTTCTGATAGAAGAAAGAATGCATGGGTACATTTTCTTGCCAACCATCAAGACATTCAAGCTGAGTCTTCCAATATTATGTGGAAGAAAAAGGCCATTCCCACTAATACTTTTCTGGCTCATGAAGTATATGAGCATAGTAAAACATTGCTTTGTCCATTAAGTTTTAGGACAATTTATTATGATGTAATAGAAATCAGAAAAGCCTCCTGAAAAGGCCTATGTAACCATTTATCAGAGTAACATTACCAAAGAGAAAAGACAGTCATCATCTCTTTGATGTTGTCTCTGAGTTAAAAATGATTCTTTGATACCCATTGTTGCAGACAGTTTAATAATCTAGATTTCTCTCTCTCTCTCTCTCT